>VOMN01013690.1:0-76318 GCA_014899125.1 Orchestia grillus
AGTATTGTACGGTGCTGACTCAGGGAGGGGAAGAGGAGGGGGGATCAAACGTCTTGGAAATTCCTACGCCGTCACGTGAGCTCTTCACTGCACTCTCAATGCCGTATGTTCTTACACACCATTACCATATTTTTATCGCCAGGAGAGGATTTTTCGCTCGTGACTTGAGCTGGGGAGGGGAGATCGGACGTCTTCAATCAAAATTCCTACGTCATCCCGTGAGCTACTCACCGCACGCAATGCTGTTTTTTCATACACTTCAGTACCATATTTTTAGCGCCAGCAGCAGGTGTCATGGTTCAATTCTAGCTGGAAGAAGCTCACCTTTTAGAGCGGCACAAGCCAACTCAATTCGTGAATAGAGGAGTGTCGTGACAGTACTGACAAATCGTTCGAATTATCTAGACAGCTCAACAGGGTGGGTCCAAATTTGGCGTGCTGACACGAATTTAAACTGAGGAAGTTTTCAGGGCACTGATCTAAAATTCCACCACATCGTCAGTTCTCCGACGCACTCGCATCAATGTGCACGAAGTGCTCGCATGGATTTTGTAATCAAAATATCCAGCGATAGGAAGTCGCCCATTGAATATTTTCTACGTAGGAGTTCTGGATCCATGGCTCTCAAGAGTGAAGCTGACCTACCTGCCGCGTACTAAGGTCGTTAGGGATACCCGATTTCGTTATTCTATTCATATACTCTTTGTGAAATGAACGTCAATAATGAAATTTCTGCTAAATATCAATACCATCATTGTCAGTCTTACATTATTGATAGTATTTTGCTTTCCATAGTTATTCATTATTATAAAAATCGTCAATGTCTGTACAGTTGTTCTACCATAAAAAATGCCCCAGGCATGTTTTTAGAAGCAGGCTCGCTAGCTGTAAAACAGCTCAGGGACTTCGGCTCCCACCACTCACCAACCCAACAGTTTACTCATTAAAAGTCAATGAGCAATTAGGAGGTAGTTACCATTAGAATACAGTTTCAGTACGGGTCAAAAACTTAACATAAGTTATAATAGAAGTAGAATCACATAAGTGCGTCCTTTTTACAGCGGCGTATAAATCTATGAACGAAAAGTTACCCTACAAATTATTTGTTCTTACTTATAGTCTCACTAATTCATTCACTACGAATACCTTTGGATTCCAGTCGTACAGGCGCGCATTTTAGGTCGTGTTGTTCTTGCCTCTTTTCGTCCTGAAGAATTGGGCTTTTTATTACAGAACTTTGCCCTATTGTTCGCTTTAACCGCCGATCTGTGAATCGCAACTGACAAACGTTTCCTTCTTTAAGTGAGAATTTGAAGTAAGTCACAAAATTAAATGAAAAGAAAGATGTATTCATCCCCCTCTTTGACACTGGTGAAATTCTTGAATACCAAATTGGAGCCAGATGATCAAACTGCGGCTCAACGTCATTATGCCACCACTTCATTTTTGATCTACAACTTTAACGAAGCCTGAACTAAGCAACAACAGCGTTGCATCCCTTGAAATGTCTGAAAAAATACCGAGGCTTTGTTAATACAAGATACTCAGAATTTTGAAAAAAGACAGTGAAGTGACGATTATTTAAGCAAGTGTAGAAATTTTGCCGGTGAATCGTAGCCAAATTTTCAACTTCCCAAGGTGAAACACGTTTCAACAGGTTTTTGCCCACACGTCAGAGCTCATTTAACGAATTTCTCAACGGGCAGGATTCAAGAACGTTTTTTCGAGTTACCATGGACACAAAAGTTCTTCTATTTAATCCTTTTACCCAGTTAAAATAATGAAATTGATCCACCACGATTTCGTTCCTGCAGTAGAGCTATTCGACAAGAAGACAAAACAGACCAACCCAGCTCAGCAAAATGGATTAATTCTTTATCGACCAAGAGGACCCGTTTCACAACAATGCAGCTAGTTTTGCATGAAAAGCAAAATACACTCTGTTTGCATGTATGTATAAAACTGCTTTTAGTTTTCCGTACACTGCTAGTTTTTCGTGAACAGCGAAATGCAGCTTTACTGCAAAATTATTTGATCATTGTAGGGTTAAGCCTCGCTGAGCAGTACTCGTTGTCGTGAGGGTTTGAAGATCACATCGACCTCCCGATGCGGTCGGTGGCAGCGACGACACAGCTCGGGTGTTGCCTTTCAGTGCTGCCTTCGACTGGGCAGAGCCACTCGAGTCTCCCAAGACAACACCTCATCTCTTCGAGCCAAAACTTTGGTCATAGCGCCATTAGCATTGACGTGACACGCGTTATACCGTCCCGCCAAAAACACACCGCTCTTATGAAGCGTTGTTGACCTCATGAGATATTTATTAATCCCGTGGGCGGACCCTCTTTCCAACATCTGATGGCGTATCTTGATACGAGATGGACCGACGAGAACGCCATTATTAATTACTTGGTTTATAATCAACTAAGTGCGGGCGGTGGCTCGCAATTCGCTCCAGTGGGAACTTTAGACTCAAGGAATAGCGAAGGAACGACACAGACACGAATTAAAACAGTATATTTTACAAATGCATCACGCAAGACATTTAATGACTGAAACAACTTCGACACGACCGTGTTATTCGAACGAAATAAATATCAGACTATGTAATTGATGTGGAAAATAATAATAAATTGTATAATTACCAAAGAATAGGGTTTTCCCTCCGGCGTATCTAATAGTTACCCAAAAACGTCACGTATATACACTGGGATTTCCTGTGCAGGATTGAAGGATTGAATAGAAACTGTAGATTCACGGTCTATGAAAACTTAGGATTATTATCACACATTTTTGCTAAAAGTCTCGCTTTCAAGCTTTGATTCAAAGTCACGATAATGCTTGATGAACGATGTTCTGCTTATACAATCTTCAAACGAAAGAAAGCGTTCAAGACCACTACAGTCATCTTCCCCTCCTCCACAGATACTTGCCAGCATAAACATCCTCAAATTTATTCAGTTGAACAGAAAGTTAGCTTGCAAATCGATGCGCTTGTTACAAAGCAGACGACTGAACTGCTTTACAAGTCCTCCAAGAGATGGCCCTGTGATAGCAGACAACTTCAAAGACACTCATTCCCTGCTCAGCCCAGGTCCATACACTGAGAGCATCAAAAGCTTCGCTACGAACGGCTTAAAATGATGAAAGTGGTCACTCAAGTGACGGAGCTCATTAGAAACATGGTGTAGAGCGTTTATCCTGATCAATGGCGGAGACACTGGGCCGATTTGTTCGGAAATGAATGAGGAACCCTTGCAGAACGTCCGTAAACGGAAATACAAATGAGTGAAAAGGTGGCAGTAGTATCCTCTTTCCCTACGTTTGAGCTCATCCTAAAATAGAGTCTATTGTGAAACTGAATTTTCGAGCTTCATGCTCCACAAGGTTCGTCTTTTTCATTTGCGGTGAATTCAAACGTCACTCCTACCACTTATCGCTTGTGTCTATAGTTAATACTTCTAGGAATCAGTTTCCAGCTTATTTCTTCTTTTATTTGAAAGCATTAACCTTTCACGAGTAAATACCAAACAGTTATTGCGATTACACTGCTAGCCCGACGTCAAATGACTCGAGTTTTCAGTTCTGTGAAAAAATTCTCGTTCCCGCAATTGCGTTCATAATTACCAAAAAATTTCCAAGAGTATCCTTCAAACTGCGTACAATTTTGCAATAAATTTAGCAAGTCCAATATTACCGACAACCTCGATATTAAACCTCAGCTTTTACGTTTGTCAAGAATGGTGGATGTGGACTGTAGGTTATTCAACCCACAGCTACTTAGCATTCTCAATTACCTCTTCTAAACCAAGATGGTTTAATGAAGAACCAAGAGAGCAGTCTGTCTTTCAAGTACCTGCGCATCTTCATTAAATTGCGTTCTATGATATGAATTCTCAGGAAGAACTGTTTAGCGCAATACTATAGATTGTTGAGCGTACTTTGAAGATGGTAAACGCCAATACAGCTTCTCAAAGCATGCGCTTCAGAATTCCAACGGCCTTTCCGAGCTCTCCTACGGAGCAGCGTCCGGAAGACCCACAATATTAAATTCCTAGAACAAGTCTCTCTGAGGTTTCCTTGAGGTACAGGGTTCATTCAGACAGCACGATTAAATGAATGCAATTAAACCGGTAGCTGGAAATCGCTACTGGAATTTTCTCATTACCAAAGGGTACACTGAACTAAAACAGTGAAAACAAATTTAGAACTGTAACTTACATACTGTACAAATACGAAATGAGCTCAAAATCTCGATCAATGAAGCAAAGACTGAGCGTCAAAAGCTGAAAATAGAGCCATGTACAGCTCTGCTTCGATGCCCCTCATTAGGGACGGAAAATGTGTATAGGAATCTGTTTTAGCGTCATGGGTACGAGCAATACAGGTAATAAAACCTGGAACTGTTCTATTTCCGCCACTAGAAGACTGTCCACATCCGCATTCATTGGATGACGAAAAGCTCACAAGTACAATTACTAAGGCACTTATTGGAAAAAATTGAAATAGAACATGGGGCGGTCTTAAAATTTAGAATTTAGTGTAAATCAAAGTACAACACAAAGTCATGAAAATTGCTTGAGGAACAACGTAATTATACGTAGCAAAATAATTTTTTACCGCTAAGTTCTCCTTACAAAGCAATAACTTTACAAGCAAAGCTTATTATGGGATATCAAATATTAGAATGACTTGCATTTCGTACTGAATGCAACTTTGAAATACAAACTTATAAATATATGTATAATGGCTCTAAATTGCGTAAACTGTAAAAATTAGAACTAGTATTTAAATGCGAAAATTATCCGGATTCAGAGATGATCCACAGCTTTCGACATGACGTCCAAATGCTGCCTGAAGTGGTTCACTTAGACTTAGAGGTTTCCCTGTGCTACGAGTACCGCCCAAGTGCTCAGAAATGTTGATGAAAAGAGAGCGGGATGTACTGCCCACGTACTCAGATGTACATTGTGCACAGCGAAGCAAATCGGTTTCAAACCAGTATTTTACCGCAGACATGTTGATGATACTTTTCTTTCGTTCAGAACAAGTCCCGAGCTAATGTTTCTTGATTATTTTCATGACGAACATAAGAGCAGCAATTATACTGCTGAGTATAAGCATGATGGAAAATTTTCCTTTGAGGATTACAGCATTCAGAGAACCAACAATAAATTCTAATTTACTGTGTATGGAAAACATACTTTTCCTGGATTTGTTATTGATTTTTGGCTTTTGTTTTCTGATTTACCAACTAAGCAGCATCGGAACTTTAGCTCACTGAGCGTATAATTCCACATATGTCATTTTGTAGTTCTAATTTTCATTTTTTTTTTAATTTATTGTGAACGGTTTTCCCTCGACTACATTTTTCCTTTTTCCGCAGAAGATTTCATACTAGAGATACCATCCCCTATTTTCAACACATGTTTTACCTCCTCTTAAATTTTATTTTAGTTAGCTCGATTTTTCGATCAACAGGCCGAAAAACTAAACTACTCATGCACTTACAAAAAATAATAGAAATATTTCCCTTACTAAAAAATCTAAGTTGTTTAACTTATATGTTAGCAATAAGTCCCCCTGAAGCAATAAGTTCCGCGTTTAAAATATAATGCTGTAGACTTTTTAGTTGTACATAGTGTACATCTGAATGCTCAGGTAGTACATCCCGATCTCTCTTCATCAGGATTTCTGAGCACTCAAACCGTAGCGATAAAGCTGGAAAACCTTCAAGTAAACACCCTCTTCCAGCAGTTAGATTTCATGTCGGAAGCTGTGGACCATCTTAGAATCTGGACAATTTTCGTGTCTTAAATTCTTACTCCGATATTTACAGTTAGCCCATTTAAGAATTATTATTCATTTTTAAATGCAGACTCAAGCGTAATGGCTCGCTTCAAATTATGAATTTTTCGTTACAGATGAATACCACTGAAGAAAGCTATAGAGAGTCGAAGCGTTTGGTTTCCTTTACACGAAAGAAATTTAATTTTAATAAGCTTCCCTGGCAAAAATTAGTCACGTGCTGCTAATATGAAGTAGGACCTCCACCAACAAGACCATGGCGATAATTCTGAGCGCATTGAGTCTATAAGTGTCCTGATATACACCTGGTCGATTTTAAGTCTCTCTCGCATCAACTAATCTCGAAATGCGGCACCGCACGTGGAGGATTTTCTCGACATATAACTTGTTTTACTTCGTCCCAGAAATTCTCTATTGGGTTCATGTCTGGGGACTTAAGTGGTCAATCTAAGTGCCCGACATATCCTGAATTACTGTCATGCTAATTGATGACAGTTATAGCCTGATGCACCCGGCAGTTGTCAATATAGGTGACATTTTTGACCGGGAAGTTTACGTGCCTTTTCTTGACGCGGCTTTATTCGCTTCAATTTTTATCTAGAAACTCTATGCTTTTCCCTTCTTAAATTTGCTTGAACTGAATAATGGCACAAGGTCAACGTTTCATGCCAAAAGTTTGGATAAAAGCCATACAGACACTCTTCTAAGTGGAAAAACTTCACAACATTTTTATGAATCTCCCAAACATCGCATCTCCGGAGAAATAACTTCAATAAATTCGCGGAGGAAAAAAGTTTCTTCCGTCGTGAAGAAAACTGAGCGCCCTCAGGGGATTCCAGCGCTAACAAGAATTCGTAGAAATCCAAACCGTAAAGCTGCGGGTTCCGCCCTGACAAATGTCTGGATTTTGTCAGAAGCTCTCATGCGAAGCATCCAGTTGAACGGGCGCTGTCGAAGAAGATTCTTGGGAACTGTAATTAAGCCATAGGAATTCAAGATGATCAACAAAAGATGTGTATTCGAGAAAAACAACAGAGGGAGATATGTATGTCCTTTTTGGGCTTGAAATGACACCCTAGAAGAAGAAATTGAAGAGGATATCGAGCATCCAACTGCAGGTGTTTTTCTCAGAGCACATCGTTAAAGTCAAAAGTATAGATGTGTTAACACCTGACGCACAGGTATCCGTTTTTTTCACGTAACATGCCTGAAAACTCAGAGGCGTCAATCACTCATTGTTCGATTGATTAAATGAAGAGTGAAAATATCGTTACAAAAACAAACAGCAACCGAATTCCAATGAACTGGGTTCACCATCGCGAGATTTCTCGCAGCTCTCGTCAAAATGCCGACGGTTGCAGTGGTAGTGATTGTAATGGCAATGGGCAGATCAAACTCGAGACTCTGCTTTTGTTGCTTGAAATGGCAGGTTTTGGTCTATAAATCCTTTCCTTAAACCTCATGCGAAACAATTTCAGGACTCCATGAATTCTTCTTCCAGAAAATAGTCTCCATCCGACGCCTTTTACGCATTCCAATACGAGAAGAAAACCAATGCAACAGATCGGGTATTGAAATAATTTCTCAAAGAAAGTGAAACCACATATACTTATCTTGCTGATGGATAGAGAAAATATAGATGTATGCAGTTTGGCAAGAAATAAAATATTGCTTAATATATTGCTTGATAAATTTGCAAGAAAAGTATCTGAAAACAGACATTTTAACTTAAGAAGGTGATACCATTACTGTTTTTTCCGTCTATTGTTCTCTAAAGAATTTAGCTACTTATTCGTACGTTCAGAATTATTAGAATTTGTATAAATACTGCATACACTAAGTAAAATGATTCTTCGTTTTAGAGAAGGAAATTTGTTGAAGAGTTTACGATTTCTTAATACAGTGTGTGGAGATGTGCACCAATCTGAAATAAAATTAGTATTAACATCGACTGCGAAATAAATCTGAGATATTTTAAGCACAAAAATCCATCGTCTTAACTGAACATAAAACACATTTGAATTTAACCTCAGCTGCTCTCTAGCAGGGGCAATACTCTTGGACGGGTCTTCACAGTTTTATGCAGTTGGTTTCAATGAACAAAGCACATTTATAGAATTTTTTACTAATGAATGAGTTACCTGATAAGCCCCCGGGACCTCTTTTGACATGGTCTTGTTCTCTGTATTCATCTTTTGCAGCAGGAAACAACTGAAGTATGCATCGTAGGATGATTTCCTCAGATAGTAATTAATATTTTTTGAAGGAAATGAAGACATGGAAGAGAAATGAGTCGTTGAATTGGGTTATTTGATTGTTTTCCTCAATTGCAAATCTTCAGGAAATTTATGGCGAAGTCAAGCAGTGAGTAACAAATTTTTAAACAGTCGTGCTACGCTTATATCAAATATCTCAAAAATAATTTCATGTTGAAAAAAAAAACATAAAATCTTCGCAATAAAAATTTTCAAAACTCGCACATCTGCCGAATCCCATGCGTTGTATACAACACACAGTGACACAAAGCCTCTGAGACAAGGAATCTACATAAATGATGAACACAAGGTCAAGGCAAGGACTTGAACTTCACACTTTTTTCTCCTGACACCTCACTTGTGACTGCATTAAGGATTTCCTGGAACCCATCAGCAGTGTCAGAAGCATCAGCGTCTTCCCTCTCTGCGTGAGTGTCTGCTCTGGTGCGCGCTTTCGAGCTCCGCCAACTGCGCGAGTACGTGAATGCCCTTAAAGATTTGTGAAAAGTTCTGCTCTGATTTTGGTTTCGATGATTTATTTGTAGGTTAGGTTATCTTTTCTCGTTTACCGATATGCAGTGAAGTTTTTGCAGAGCTTACGGGGGCATTTTTTTAGCTGATGTTCGGTAGAGAATTAGAACTGTGCATCAAAAAATTCTGTGATTATTGGGCCAAACTAGGAATAATAGGTAATTTCTAAATTCTCGAACAATTTGTTCAAACGTGGGACAAGAAAAGTTCGGTGTCAAGTTGAGCCGTAAGTAAGTATTTGAATACAAAAGGACAACATTTAAAAGCCCCTCGTCCGAATTTTAAATTTATTTATACATAGAAGTATGACATTTACCGTGAACATTTCCTCACGTGTTTGAGGTCATGCGTATGTCAGTGCAGATTCCTATGGGGGAGGATGCTTATACCACCCGATCCATAGACTTCATCTCATTGATTATCACATTTGGTAAAAGAATGACAAGACCCTTGGATTCAATGCTGCAAATTGAATGTGATTTTGCATTCATAGACCAAGCATAATGTCACTTCTCGCCATAGCAAGCAGGCGGACTATAGTGCTTCCTGAACGGAAGGTTGAGTTTCAAAAAAGGAGGAGCTTTCTAGTTCTCTTGCCCTCGTTCCCCTTAACAAGCACAGCGCCACTCTAAAAACCCGGAACTCTACGCGTTCGATCGTGAAGTATGTTTAGTTAGAAATCAGTGACTACCATACGTAAACTCTCTGATAAATGCGCAGTTGTCTTCTGCAAATCGGGGAATTTTAAAACAAAAGAAGATTCAAGTGTATTGAGCCCTAACGAATCTTTCTTTTATTAGCAATCTATTTAGCAGGTCCTTATTTGAATGGGAAAGTACTGTAAGTTTTTACTCGTCTCGCAGCCCAGCGGTAAGTAAATAATTAGTGGGCGTGGTGACCTTTGGATCTCAGCGCTCAGTGGCTTTTTTGTAGTTCAACTTCTCGAGTAAATCCGTCAAACCAAATATCAGCTCGCATCTAATTATGTTTAATTACATCTTATTGGTATATTTGGTTTCCGGAAAACTCCGTGACTCATAATCGATCGATGTTCGTCAAAGCAACGCACATAAACAGAAGGAAAATGATCGTCTCGTTCGATTTATAGCCAAAAAACGTCTAGGGGAAACGGGGGTAATAACTCAAGCGGTAGACCATTATTTCCTCGCATCCAATTATTTTTTATGCTTCGTTATGAAGGAACGGCCCAACAAAAGGTTAAAGAGTGCATCAGGCTTCGATATTGGTCACCTAAATAGAATGCTTTCTTTTAAAAACCCAAGTGGACAAAAAGTCCGTTTTTTGGCGGGTTTCTCCGAACACGAGTTGCGGCTAGAAAGATCTCGCCAGGTCGCCTCAATAAGGAGCTTTGCATGGTCCAGTGCGCTGCAAGCTGTGGGTCAAAGCCTGCAAAAAATTATGTCCCACCAAAAATGGATCCCAATAAGTATCTAACTCACGATGTCCTATGGCTGGTCAGCTGCAAATTACACAGGCGATTTAAATCAGCGAAGTCATATTTTCTTTAGAGTTTGAATGCTGAGTATCGGTGTGGCAGATCTGAAGTTTGGTTCGTGTAGCAGCATTCGATTGATATGGTCGGACCATCGGGTAGAAAGAAAGAGCCTCTTATGGAGGCTCCTCAATTGACAAAAAGTGGAAGCCAACAGAAAACTGATCTCTGTATTCTGCTACGTCACGTTTCGTCCTGTAACCTGAAGCAGGGGATCATGTTCCATAGCGATGGCTTAATAGAACAAATTATCTCCCTGAAAAGTAGAACGCTTTCGCAAATTCTGGGATAAATTTAATACAAAGGATGGGAACAATGTTTTCATTTAGTAGCCGAATGACGAAACACTCTAGAATTTTAGTAAAATAGTATATTGAAATGAAATTTTTCCTTAAATTAATCTACAATCAATAACATTTATTGGATTAAATTCAAAGCCAGTTGTTTTAATTGCGGCTACATTTAAGCTACGATGAACTGGAATGATGCAAATTTTTGGTTCAAGGAATGCAATACAAAATTTCAAACTTAAAGTTATGAAAATAAGAATAAGAATTTTTTTAACAATGCTTGAGGCGCTCGTTTCCAGAAACACAAAGCCGTACTCTAGGAGATGAGATTGACCGCCGCACTATCCTGCCAAAAAAAAATTGCTCCAATTTCTTAATCGAAGATATTTTAAGTTTGGAATTCAATCCTAGAAAACGTACAAGGTCGCATTCGGTCTATATATACCCAATCAAATCTTTGGTTCTTTCTCTTTTTGAAAATAATTTTGTCAACCTGTCTATGTACGTCATGTTGGGACCCACAGATGACGCTTTCTCTCTTTGAAAATAATTTTGTCAACCAGCCCATGCTTGCCATATTGGAACCCACTGATGACGCCCATTCATCACTCGCCTTGCGTATATTTATCTCATTAGCAAATAATAAAAAAATAGGAAAATAATAAAATATTTATTCCAATAATTATGCCTACGATTTCAAATTCCCTTTAGGGATGACAAGAAATGACACAATATTTCTGGTACTTATTTCTAGAAAGTAGAATCATTGATTTCCTTAGCGAAATATATATAGTGCTGTGTCGGTGTAAGAAGAAGGTTAATCGCAGAAAATACGAAACTTTCTTGCATTTTCTACCTGTTATGCTTTTCTCATGAATATAAGGAAAGCTCGTCGATCCTTATGTTCTGCTGAGAAATGAAGAAAATAACGCAACTTTTGCACGATTCTTAGAACTATCGAGTTTTTTGCTATAGAGAATGTAAAAGATTCTTTAAAAAAGAAA
Source organism: Orchestia grillus (assembly GCA_014899125.1). Taxonomy (NCBI): domain Eukaryota; kingdom Metazoa; phylum Arthropoda; class Malacostraca; order Amphipoda; family Talitridae; genus Orchestia; species Orchestia grillus. Next base: position 11,399 of record VOMN01013690.1, read on the forward strand.
GCCATGCATACCTATATTCTGAAGTGAAATTTTTCTTCCCATACCTCGTTAGTCATAAACGTAGAATTGAAATTAAAAATATGGAACAATAATTTAAGAAATTCTTGAGTTAGTCTGTCTTGTGCAAGATTTAAATTATGTAACAAAAGTTACTCATTGGAATACAAGCTTAATAAACCTCTTTTTTATCAAAGTGCACCATATTGAGTGACATGTCATATTGACTATTGTATTTCCTAATTCTAATTTTTAACCAAAGTGCAAAAATTATTCACTTTACGTACGGCATTATTTACTAGCCGAACCTGTTTTTCAATGCTTAGCCTCACTTTCACCGCTCAGTCTTGTTTCAGTAGTGAACCATATACTTTTTCAAAGGAAAAATATCACTCAATAATGCCTAATCTAACTTCGTAGGTCTTTTCTCTGTACTAAATCTTACCTCTCAGGCTGATCTGACGTTAAAGAGTCGGTTCATCACAGGTGTTAGACCAGATATCATCGGCCGCAAAAAAAATTGCTCACAGTTCCGTGTGTCAATACCATGATTTATGTGAAGTTTTTGAACAGTTATTTGCGGCTCTTAAATTGCAGATGTTCAAAGCGGATCTGCCAGACAATCGAGCCAAGTAGGCAACTAATCAGATAACTGATAGATTGAGAGATCTTTACGGTAAACTTATGATAATTCACGATGCAAAATTTATTCAAAGAGTAGGCTCAAGGATTTCATAATTTATTCACCAGACTGAGCAGAACATGGTAAAATAATAGAAAACTGTCATCGAGATTTCAAAGCATCTCTATTATATTGCATCGTTTGATCTTGATTCGCAGATCGTAATTGACCAAATAGCATATTTTGTGTTGTGGCGAAAATGATTAAAATGCCGAAGCCCTTTTTTTGTAAGGAAAAACGAGACAGCGACAGCTACTCTGTTTTGTTGCACAATTTGGGTAACCAAACATGGCGTTTAAATTTTAAAATTTTCCTAACACTTGAATAATTTTTCCTCAAAACCAATACATTCTTCCCCAAATCACCGTTTCGAATCGTGTTGATCTGACAGGAAGAGTTTAGTTAAAAACAATTGGAGCTTTGCAGCCGGCAACCTGTCATGTTAAAAATATAAATGTAGTATTTGTTTTAAATATCTGAACGCATCATTAGGACGTTTATATTCTTTGCCATTTTTTATTACGTGGGCTTTATTATAATTTATTTGTCATATTTACACAGCCTAAACTCGCTGTTCTTGACTTGCACAAATTACGGTAGAGCGCAGTCCCTCTGGAGCAAAGCGCAATAGGAAATTATTATAAACAATGAGAAATTAGAAACAAATTTACCCTATACTGTTTGTGAAACTTCAAGAAAAGAAATGTAGATTGCGCAGGCAAAGTAAACGTCACGAATCCTTCAAAGAAAAGTGATCATTAATGGACACATTAAGCAATTTTGAGAAGCCAGAGAAGATGAGGAAGATGATCCTCGCACATCATGGCAGCCCTACATCAAAATTTTTTGTAAGCATTGATGAACTTCAAAAGTCTCTTTGGAAATACTAAAATATAATCAATATTCCAGCAGCTTCATCCTTTAACATCTTATACCGTCTAGCATGTCCAATCTGGCTTAAGTGTTAATAACTCGCGATCTTCGGTAAACGCTAAGGAAAAAAATTCCCCACACACTTTAATTTTCTGTCATCGAACCCGAGTGGCATGGCAGGGAGCGCGTGTTCTAAAAACTAGTTTTGGCACTTCAAGTTATTTAAAAACACTCGTTTCAGGAAATGGCTTGATCTGATTTCTAGTTCACGGCAAAAGCAGTTTTAAAAGCTTATACTCGGTCAGGAGAGACAATGGAACCGGCTTCACCTTAGGGGAACAACCACGAATATAACTCCGAGGCACCACTAGTGTAGCATCCTGGAAACTTTGTACTGACCCGGTACAGGAATCATGAAAAGCGTCTTCCACGCTGTATTAACAACGAAACCTCACCCCTTGATGATAGCAACAAAAAGTCGGCACTGGTTTTACTGACTTGCCCAACCACACTTCTCATATATCAAGGATGGCCAAGGTGGCTGCAATGCTTAAACACGAGAAAATTTACTTTTTCAATCAACGGGTGAAGTGGGCCAGCTTGAGAACGGTTTGTGATTGCTCCTGTGTGGGTGGCCAACAAAGATGGAATACTCGCATGAGCACAAAAGAGTGCTTAACCGTGCAGCATGAGAAGCATATGCAGGCTTGTGAAGGACGTCTTTTTGCAATGCTTAGCAAGAAACTCCTCTGTGTAGCACCCCCCTGAGTTGCAAACGAATCATAACTGTGAATCTCGAGTTGTTTAATTTGCTTTAAAATGCAGAGAAAAAATAGCATGGAACTTTTCAATACCCGATAGTTGTTCGAGACAAAGCCAAAACAATTTTTATAAGGAAGTCACGCTTGACATTTCTGAGAGTTGATAGCTAGAAATTATGAATGAATAGAAGATGCGCAGTGTTGTTATTGCATCAAGGAAGTCAAGCATGGTAAGTTGGTTGGAATACTTAAAAACTTCTCGGTTGGATCACTAGAGAAAAAATTGTGTTCCAAAGTTTATGTACCGTACCCAAACCGAGCCCCGTTGTAGCTTACATGATTAAGAATTATGAAGAATCTTTCCTTGTGCGCGAAAGCGGCATGACGCGCATCAGCATCTAGAGCTGAGTTGCAGTGCAAGAAGACAGGATTATTGCTGTCGACAAAAACCAAACCGTTTTGAGGAGAGTGCTTCATCATGCAACCACCAAAACCTTGGGCGAAATTTCTTGGGTATCATTGCGAAGAGCAGAGAAGTAGAGACAGAGAGAGCTACAATTGCTTGTAGAGAGAGCTCCGAGCAATTGAGGACGCCTTAACAAAAAACAGATGAGCATGCCGAACAATTAAGACTACATGGAGGTGTAGCATCTTTGGGGCATGGAAGGAACCATTTCTGCCCATCAGAATTGCGAGCACAGCGACGTGCTGAAATCGTTAGCTGCAGCGTCCAATACCACTCATTGCTCATAAAATCTTCTCAGAATCCTGAGAGCGCAGCTCCCGTTGATCGCAGGCTCGCTGCAGTTGGTCAATGCAGTATTGCCAGTGACTTTCTCCGCGAAGCTTACGCGTCGAAAATTCAGTAAAAATACCTGACAGACACTTTAACGTTGCTATGAATTTTAGACCAGACTCCGGAAACGAATTAACTGAGCCGGTAAGTGAAAAAAAAATAATCTTCTTGTAGTATTTTCATTTTCGGACCGGCTTGGCATTAGTTTTAATAGTAGTAAAACTCGCATTCTGTCAATCAGTGGCAAATTGTGTGAGGCACTACATACGTTTTCATGGACCATAAGCCCACTAATGACTGCAGTTCCTGACAGTTACGGCCGCTACTTCTAAAAAAATGGAACCTAAGATCCAGACATTCCTGTGTGGTCTCGCCGTGTACTGCATTGACCAAAAAAAAGTTTGTTGAGCCCTGATACCGATCTCTTTGGCGAGGAAGTTCTCAGTTATGAGTTCAAGAACACAAGGAGCCATCAGCAAGTAATTCACCCAGTAATGAAGTTCATTGTTGCTCTGGAAGAGTGCCAAAGAGTGCTTCCATCATCATGCATATCAGTCATATATGATCATGGTGTTGTTTTGCCTTTTACGGTAACTCCTTAATTCTCAAAAGCTCTCCCGTCATTCCAGTGAAGGAACCTGTCAGTAGTGCCCTATGGCTCAGTACTTAGAGGTTTCTTCATTGAAACCTTGCACTGAAGCTTGTTCGATAGATAATTTAACATGTCAGGCTCACCGTTTGAAAATGTACCTTTGAATCCTAACAATGGCTTTAAGTAGCACCATCAATTTATAATGCCTCATTATAAAGCCAAATGACTCGATAGGTGAACTCAATGGCCCCAGAGTTTTAGGAATGAAATTATTTTGGCTTTTTAATAACCACCACGCTCGGGTATGCAGAGCCTAGCATGAACCCTGAGAGGTGAAAAGAGCAGGCTACAATTAGTGCGAAGGAATACTTCTTGCTGTTAGAATCCTCTCCTCACTCAAAATAAATCGTCATTTGCTTCATTTTAACGAAATAGACATACAGGACTTCATGCTTTACTTAGATCTACTATTCCTTTACTGTCAACATACCTGACAGTTACGCTTAAAAATTTAATTATAAAAATTCAACGAGTAAAACTTTAAACATTTGTTTCGTGATAGAGATAAACAGTATTTATAATTTCGAAAAATATAAATTCAAATCGGCCAGATAAATTATCACCACCATCAACCTCAGTGAATCCTAACTTATTCCTTTCATTAATGAAGAGCGTATAGAGAAAAGCCTTTATTGAAATTTAGTATTTAGAGGTGAATGTCGATGCATTCTATTAAAAGGAGTGTAAACCGCGTTAGGTAGCCTCAGAGCTATTGAGAACTATGAATCAGGTACAGAAATTCTATGCTGAATGAGAGTAATCTTGATTAATGGCAAGACTTCGTGGTACCCAAACCTTGTATTTTAGAACATGCGGCTTGACATGTTGAAATATGTTATTAATAAATCGTCAGTGCAAGAACTGTTGTAAATAGGCGCACGACATGAAGCTGATGAATTGCGACCTGAACAAATCAGGGCAGAGCAGAATTCTGGGCACAGCCCCGCGGGTTCCGGTGGATTCTATATGTTTACCCTGTTTAAATATATAGTCGACAGTTTTCATTGATTAATATAGTTATTCTAAAGTGCTCAACCCATTTAAATAAACAGTCTAAATTATTCATTCGTTCGTTTATTATATAGTGGTAATACAGTTTCAATAAACTGTCTAAAATATCCATTCACTTTTTATTCTAAAATGTAAATCCAGTTTTGAGAGAGTGGCTCCGCTATACCAAAGCGCTAGGTCGATGATAGCAAACAACCGCATTATCTTCTTATTCGCTTCATTGGCCACGCTCTTTTGGCTTTTTACCACACAAAGAAGCTCTACGGATAAAAAATTAGCCACCTGCTACTAATACGGTGTAGAACCAAAACGAGCACGAATAATGGTGGCAAATCTGCGTGGTATTCAGTCTAGTAGTAGTCATAGTAGTAATAGTAGAAGTGGTATCAAAGTTTGCTAGTGCAGCGGCATTGAGTCGAGTAGTATTAATAGTAGAAGGGGTATCAAGTTTACTAGTGCAGCGGCATTGAGTCGAGTAGTAGTAATAGTAGTAGTGGTATCAAAGTTTGCTAGTGCAGCGGCATTGAGTCGAATACCCTACGAAGATTTCATACAGAAATAGCAGGAGATGTGCAATCATTGACGCTTCACAGTAGTTCCATCCTTGATGCAAAATGATTCTCGTCAACAATTCGGGACACGGTGGCGGTCCTTATCGGTAAGAATTTTCTTCCGAACGCAATTTTGCCTCGAATTGCCATTCATGTCGGATTGTTTCTACTGTTGGTCGACCCGCGTAACAGGGTGCCATGAAACGCCAGTGAATTTTCCTGCTACCTTCACTGATGTCCCTTAGCCCAACCAAATGCAATAGCCCTTTTTGACCGTTCCGAGACATCTTGCTTTTGTCTCATCATTGAGCAATTAAGAAAATAGCCCATCCCTTGCCAGCCTTGAATGAGAACTGATGCCTGTTCAGTACTAGCTTATAACCGAAACCTTGGTCATAGCTTTGAAAAACGCTTGATGAACTTAGTAGAAAACTGGAGTCCGACAAGCAGTAGGTGTCTGATTTCTTGTCAGGTAGCTTATTTTCCATGCTAAATATTTGATGCTGGCATCATGCGAGGGACAACCGTAGAGCGGATATTTGCAGGAACCTATTTTCCGTTTTAAGCGGGGACGACAGTACTACACTAAAATTTATAATAATTAAGATACAATTTTTACCTGAATCGTGCATTCCCATGGACAAGTGATGACGTAGTACTTAGATATAAATTATTGAAGTTTAATGCATTAGTTGTGAGGATTGGGTGAGGCATTTGCACATCACGGAAACTCCAAATTGAATCGGATTAACGCAAATTTTGATGGCTGAATATCAGACTGTAGTTATCAGACAGAGAGAGAAGAACGTCAAATACTGATGAAACCATAGCGGCGCAAAGCAGATAACTCGCAACAATTAACACGTTGACTCCGATTCTCCACACAGGTAAAATTACATGCCGACAAATATCTCTACAGTGAATTTAAAAATGAAGGATTTTGGTTCCCCACATTTGGTTACTCTATTAATTTCCTTTCTAATCAGAACTAGCTCATTCGATTGATGAACACAAATTTGAAGAAAACTTGAAAATTTGTATTTATACATGATCGTGTTTTGGTTACATTAGGTTAGATTATATGATCGCTAGTACCATATATGACCCACTTCGGAGGTTAAGTGTTAAGGTGCTACGGTGGTGGCAATGAAATTGACCTGATGACAGTTTTCCTCCAATGGGGTACCATTTAAGCGATTGTTATCAGTTACTGTACGAATTTGTTGCATCTAGTAGAAAAGTTAATTATCTCAATTGCAAAAATATTTTCGCTTGATTGTAAAACCTGTTTATTTCCTTTAACACTTTGACTGCGCATGCGCCGTATATGGTACACGCGATCATCTAACCTAACCTAGCGTAACGATAGCACTAACATATATGAATACAAATTTTTAAGTTTTCTTAAAATTTGTACTCATTACTATAATGAGCTAGTTCAGATTAGGGGGAAAATTAATAGGATAACCAAATTTGTGAGAGCAAAATCCTTCATTTTTAAACTCGCAGCGGAATTTATTGTCGACATGAAATATTTCCTGCGTGGAGAATCGCAGTCAAAGTGTTAAATTACGCAATTATTATTTTCTGTAGGTTCTTCCACCATTCTAAACCAAATTTTTGCGCTCAGTTAATTGAAATTCAGCACTTATTTTACACCGTCCTCCCATCAATGCAATGCAAATTAATGTTCTGTAAATTGAAATTAAGTGCGCGTTAAGCAAAACTAACCGTTGTCAGTGTCCTGTGCTCAAAAACTAGAACATTTTCGAGACCTTCGCGCGAACACTTAGTGCTTCGCGAGAACCTCCAATATTTTCAAATGGTACTGAGGGACTAGATTTTATAGCTTTCGAATAGGCATATGAGCTAGGCGTCAGTATTCGTACCCATGTACTTCACGGTGAAAATGGAGGAAGACGCCAGTTTTAAAAAGTCCTCGCTAGTATTTTATTGCACAAAACTGTTGCATTTTTAGTACTGCTAAGTGCTGTGGTTAAGTAAATAACGCGCAAACCAGGATAAAAGCTGGACGCCCTGGCCTTAGTCGGTGGTGTGCCGATGAAATGCGAAGACCGCGCTAATTGCCACGCAAGAAACGTTCAAAAATATGGAGTGAAAAAATTGGGGTGGCATTTTCACGACGTAATTGCCAACATAAGGGGCTAGTTTGTTTTTATCGTTGTGTGGTCCAAAGCAGAGGCAGCTTTTAGATGCAGGTTAGACTTTAAACAAAACGGCTCTTGACCGTAGGGCTGTTCGTAACAACGCCTTCGAAGAAAACTTACCAGACCGAAGCGATGAGGCATCAAAATTTCAAAACCGTTAACGCCTCGATTATTAAGCGATTGGGGCGCTATGGCGAGAGGTAAGAACAAGACGTAATTGGGTCGACTATTGAATTTCGTATTCATTTCTAACACGCAGTATTAAGAACTTAAAATTTTTTTGCTTGAGCAGCAAGACTTTTTGTCCGTGTGTGGAAATTTTCATATCTATGCTCCATCACTTCGAACAACAACTTAATAATTATAAAACCTTCCTCTGTGCATTGAGACCGTCTGTTGAGTAAAAGGATTTTAGTAGTTGTCATCAGTATGCACGACCGTTAAGTGATGCTGAATTCCTGAGACGAAAATAATGTATAATACCTATTTTGTATTCACAGTTCAGTCGTTAAGGTTTCTAAAATAAGTAAAACACTTTTTTGTTGACTAGTAAGCGATTGGAAAGTTAAAAACTGGAATGTTCATTGATTAGCCATGCTACATTTATACATTAATAGTACCCTCATAACGCACTAGAAGTATTTACAATAACTCAACTCATCCAACTTCTAGAAACATTTTATCACGCATGCAAGACTCAAGCTTGGGCCGTGCGTACCTCTTAGGGTAGGTGCCGTCAAAGCCATTCTCAAGGTGTGAAAAATGGTCCCTTTCCTACGTTTTGTAATCCAACTATCCATATCATGCTTAACGCTTTGACCGCAATTCTTCATACAGGTAAAATTTCACGTCGACAAATATCTCCGTTGCGATTTTTAAAATTAAGGATTTTGTTTACCAAATTTGTCAATCCCATAATTTTTCCCCCTAATCGAACCTAACATGTACGAGTAATGAACACAAATTTCACAAAAACGTAAAAATTTGTGTCCATAGATTTTACTGCCTTGGCTAGGTTTGGTTAGGTTAGATGATCGCGTGTACCATTTATGGTGCACGTTGGGGTCAAAGTGTTAATTATTTGCATGATTTCTCAGAGAAGACAAATGTAACTAGTATAGCATCATATATGTACACCATCCAAAGAATTAACTGTCTACCCAGAGGGACAGGCACGGAACGTGCCTGGTGCATGTGTTAAATCATATTTCGTTATTTCATATTCATTTACAGGATCAAAAGTCTATGTTCAGCGTAGTGGGAATTGATATCGTTTTCACACTTTCGATGTCTCGAGCGCAATTCGTTTTTTTAAACTTAAGACGGACTCAGCGCCAGGCATTGTCAAAACGAGCGCTCAACAGCTAGGTAGTGTTTGGACATGAATTTATACGGTAGATGATTAGATTTTAATTTATCTCGTTTCCACAACTGTACTGTTTCTATTATTAAGTACCAAAAACCATCATAGGTATTAATCTTGGGCACGCAGGTACATAAAGAATTGAAAACATTCTCAACTTCTAGCGTTGAATATCTGTTGCACTTAATGAATAATATGCTTCATTATGAAGAAACTATTTGAAATGTTTGCACACCGCCAATCTGAACCACAGTGTGGGGAGCAGTTTAGTACAGTACGGGTTTCTGGGTGCATGTTTTTAGATACGTGTTTCAGGATGTGTTTGTGGGTGCGTGTTTCTAAATATTTTTTTTCGGCTGCGTGTTTCAGGATACGTGTTTGTGTATACGTGTTTCTGAATACATTTTTTTTCGACGTGTTCCATGATACGTGTTTGTGGATACGTGTTTCTGAATACGTTTTTTTCGGCTACGTGTATCAGGATACGTGTTTGTGGATACGTTTCAGATTACGTAATTGAAGGTACGTGCACATATTTTCCTAGTACATCCAATATATACATCTTTATACGTGTACTATCCAAATTTACAAATCAGTGTTGCTATTTCAAAGCTTGTGTACCTATTTCATAGCGTGTTCACCCATTTCATAGTGCGTACCTATTACGCAGTGTGTGTACCTATTTCAGTGTGTACCGATTTCAGTGTGTACCGATTTCAGTGTGTACCGATTTCAGTGTGTGTAGCTATTTCGGTGTGTGTAGCTATTACGCAGTGTGTGTACCTATTTCAGTGTGTAGCTATTTCGCGGTTACCTCTTTCACAGGGTGTGTACCTATTTCAAAGCGGGCACATGTGTTTTACAAAGCACCCTCAGGCCGGGCTCCTTTCCAGTGAAGTAGTCCCGGCAGCGTGCAGCCTCACACAACGCTGCCTGGAGGTCGATGTTGCTAAATAATATCCCTGAAACGAGGAGTAATTCTTCGCTTTGGTTTGACGTGCTGGAAAATTGACCTCAAGATCTGAGATCGTCCCAAAAGTACTGACAGAGGAATTTTTCTTGGACCATGTATCACTTATTACGTAATTGATCTGACTATTGAAGCCAATTTTCCTCATTGACAAGTAGAAAAGCTCTAGTTTGAATTGCCCAAAGTAGTCGATTTATCGCTTGCACGAACACTTTGCTTTCGTTGGAAAATGCACAGGATGGTGTAGTCGAGCGTAGACTTATTGAACACTTGTGTTCGGTGAAGTTAGAGAGTTGAGTTTCAACTGCTATCAAAAGCAAAATGAATTCTCATGTAATACAATTATATCCCGGAGCTAGAAAGTTACTCAATAAATTTCCGCTTCATATTCGAGCAAAAACTACATTCTTGACAGTTTCTTCATAAAAGCCTGGAAGGACATTCCATCAGCCTGCATGGAGACTACGATTGATAGTCATAAAAATAGTTAGCCGCTGACGATTTGCAGTGAGGAAAATACTGCAATTAGTTTAGAAATGACAGGTGCTGAGGAAAAGCTAAGCCGGTGTCCTGATCCTCGATAACGAAAGCAGGTACGATCGACCAGAGGTGCAAAGTCACTGCGAGCTTTTTATTGAGGCTGCTCAGCGCTGTAGAAATTAGTGCTCATTTCGGCGCGAATGACCCAATCAAATATCCCCCTGCACGGTAAACCAGCCGGTATCTAAAACGGGTTCTGCAAGACAACCTCGGCTGTCAATGGAAAAAGCAATGAATACTAGAAATAAAAAAGTCGATTCTCGAAAAACTTGACATCATTTGGGGTCTTACGCGAGTGAACTGCTCGGAAGAACTTGTGGAGTGACTCACAGTGTGTCTAAAATGGATTGCCGTTAGCCAAGATCATATACTCGTACTTCCAGGTCGCCTCAACTAACGAGGGGACCCACCAAAAATTTGCGTTGGATTTGAATATTTACCGACGATTTCAAACCGAATTTTCAAGCTCTATGAAGTATTTTTAGTCGTGCTCTGAATAACAACTACATAAGCCTAAGCTTCAACTTATTTTACGGGCATTGTAAATTCAATTTTCTTGACTTCGGTATTAGCGCTTAGATTAAGTATTCCTGTGAGCTTCAGCATGAAGCGTGAACGATTAGTATTTTTTTCAATATCTATGAAGACGATTATTCCCCCCGTCCTCTAAATTAAAAAACAATATTTAGCTTTCATGTGTTTCACTTTTGTAATAATACCACGCACATTCTTGTTTCCTTTAACTTTTAGGTAGCGAATGTTACATAACTAGTACATTAGAGGTTCCTACGATTGTTGGCGGTAGGTTACTTAGGTTATTTTACCGCAAACTAATTGCATTAAACATCTTACTGGACAGTCACATTCCCGGTACAACGCCCTTCAGTCATTGTTCCAATACTTCAATGAAATTGTTACCCTTACAGCGCTCTCATTGTACCCTTGTAGATTCTACCCTTACCCTCACAGCATCTGCCCTTACAGTACCCTCATAGTTTCTACCCTGAAAGTACCTCATCTTTTCTACCCTAACAGTACCCTCAAAGTTTCTACCCTGAGAGTGCCTCATAGTTTCTACCCTAACAGTACCCTTATAGTTTCTACCCTTACTCCCACTCCTCACAGCTTCTGCCCTTACCCTCACAGCTTCTACCCTTACAGTACACTCATAGCTTCTAGCCTTATAGTACCCTAATATTTCTACTCTAACAGCACTCTAATGGTTTTTGCCCTTAGAGTACCCCATAGTTTCTACCCTAACAGTACCTTCATAGTGTCTACCCTAACAGTGCCCTCATAATGTCTACCCTAACAGCGCCCTCATAATTTCCACCACAAACAATACCCTCATATTTTTTACCCTAACAGTGCCGCCATTGCTTCTACCCTAACAGTATACTCGTAATGTCTACTCTAACTTCACCTTTCATAGTTTCTATCATAAGAGTACCGTCATGGCTTTTACCCTAACAATACTCTCATAGTTTTTCCCTCACAATACCCTCATAATTCGTATTCTTGTAGTATCGTCGTAGCATCTACCATTATATATATATATATATGGTACCTTCCTAATCGCTACCCTTACCATATTCTCACAGTGTCTGCCATTGTACTATCCTCCTAGCTTCTACCTTTAGAGTATCCTTCATTTTCTACCCTTCTGGTTCCTAGTACCATCCTAGTTTCTATCCTTACAATATCCTTCTAGTTTCGGTCATTACAGTCTTGCTCATTAGACGTTCCAAAGATACCTCCTAGTTTTTATCTGCCACAACACGCTGCAGAATTTCACAGAAGAGTTAGGAAAAGTTCTCCTCGTTGGATAATTCTACATCACAAATATCAATGGCAAACTGTTGAGTTCATCCGCTCTTACAGCAGTGGCAACGAACTCGACTATATAGAGTTTTATTATAGACGATCGTAGGTTCAGATCTACTCGACGTGATGAGTAGAACGATGTACTGAGGCTGGTGAGCAAGCGTAACGTCCTCGCAACATTTGGAGTTTGATCTTAACGAGAGGAACGGGCAGCTTCCCCCATTGAGCGAGACAGTACTCGTATTTTTTGTAGTATTACTCTTTCTCTTGGTAAAAACGTCAAATAGAGGTGAAATACTAGGATGTATCAGCATCATTATTGCATATGATTGAAAGTGATGCATTGATGGATCATAGTTGTGTAAATACGACTACGTTTGCAAACTTGAGACCACCCAAAGGAAGATCGCTCTAGTTGTCTTTGTTGAGGGATCTTCGTATTTGCTTACCCTTATCAGTTTCGGCGAGCTTCTAAAAACATAATGAGCTATTATCCAAGCTATGAACATGATGTCGTTAACCTCATAAGTCGGCTCAACATCATAGTACATGTTTGTACAGAAAAACTGATGACAAAGCAAAAAAATGATAAATGCACACATGACTGCACTATGAACAATTTATTCCATGTAAGGTGCCATAGACTGAAATGATGATACGAACATCAGTTTTTTGCGTCGCAGTCCGTAACAATTTCAACACTTGTTGCTATTGGGGCCTTTGAAACGAAGCGCTTGTAAGTAGGCATGGCGCCTGATGAATGAACCTAGCTCACGGACCGAAACGAATTGGGCAGCTGTTGAGCGGACCATTGCTGCCGCTGGAAGTGGCACCACTCTCTCCACGAAGTAAAACTCGGAATTGAAATTTAACATCCTTATGCTAATGGCATACAAGCTCCAGGTATGCGCGATAAGGTCCGGATTCAATTTAAAATGGAAGCAAATCAATGTATGAGTGTAATTGATTGAGTTTTCCTGCCAAGATTACGCTATGCATTGGAGCTGTCAATAATGTTAACGGAATTTTAGTTCGGAATGTCAATGCTGCTAGCTTCTTTCAACGAAATTTTCAATTTATCTTTGAATATTTGGACAAAGTAAAGTGTTTTTACAGTCGCATCAGCTGCTATTTCACAGCGTCGTCAAACGACAAATGTTGAATTTTTTCCAGTTTCGTGACGTGCTTCTAGTCACTTCTGCATCATAAATATACATAACAGAAATTATCCAAAAATATTGCAAATTTCGCACTTTTTCACATTTGATTGCAAAGGAAATATGTTCAAAAACGACTTCGAAAACAGGCCTTCGAACTTCCTTAGTTTCTCAACGACTAGAAATCGTAAATTTAATAAGTAAAGTTACTTCTATAATTGTTAATTATCAATTATAATTATATTATATAATTATTAATACTTATCAATATAATTATAAAAAAATTACAATTTTACAGGGTTAGCCAAAATTGTGCTGCTACACCCGTTGCGTGAGTTCGAGATGTATCTTTCGTTTTCCCTTTTGCTCGTTCATCACCAATGAACGGGTATCGATGCTTTGAAAGATAAGTAGCCCAGTTAATATCATGAAGCTTTATTCTATAGGGATACCGTCAAGAGCATTAGAGTAATCTAAAGTCAATTGTTCATTCTCAAATTAAATCAGAGCGTTTGCTTCCGGAGAAATTAACTTGCTTAGAAAGAAATTTCCTTTCAAATGAAGAAAAACTCCAGCATAAGCTCGGGCCTACCTCGCTTCAATGGAGATTTTGCGACGCCTAGTACAGGGTCGAGCACTTCGACAGGCGCCTCAAGCTCCAGGTCTCACAGAAAACAGGGCACAGGCAGAGAACAAGGAAACTAGGAAACTTCTTCTACACTTTCAGCTAGTATTCCTGAACTCTTAACTGCAACTCGAATCATATCTGGCACAACTCCCAAAAAATCCCTATGTCTTGCTGTCAGAATTACCTTTGAATGATTTTTGCTCGACCGTACGACAACTGATGCGGTGGAGGCTTAGGTCTAGAAGGACGAATGGGAGAAACTAACTTATTTAGAATTTAAAATCAAGATAATCAACTTAAATGAAGTTGATTGAAAATGATTTAGAATATTTCATTCACATATCAATCAATAAAACATTATTTATATGACGACATATTGATATTTTAATTCTGTTCCGGTCATTTGGATGGATAAGACGGATTGATTCATGCGATATCAAGTTTTAATTGAATGCCGATATACAGACATGAGCTTAAGTTATTGTTAAGAAATTGTAACAATATTTCAAGTTGAACTATACGGGAATATCTTTAGTACAGTACATATGGTCTTTTTCAGCACGTTCTGCTAGCATAAGGAAGAACTGGCATAAAGCTATTTTTCCAGTACGTTATACTGGTATAACCAAGAACTGCAATGGCAAATAAATTATTCCGCATGAAAATGCAAGCAAGCATAATTTCCATTCAAAGTTTAGCGAACTCCATACTCATTAATTACAAGACGACATTAATTCTAGATAAATTTGAAATCAGCCAATCCCGCTATAATTTAGATAGATACGTTCATCTTTTTCGAAGAAGAAAGAAAGTTTCAGAATAACAGCGCAGAATAATTCACGAAAAACTCTTGCATATCATCAACTACAATTACTACGTAACATGAATAGTCCAGTGCTATTAATAATAGAGTGAATTATCGCGAATTAAGGTCGTGAAGTATGCAATGCCAAGACTTCGTAAATGAGAATTTACGCGCTAAAATTTGGGTTCGTGCGCGGACTGGTGCACGAGCGTGCGTTGGTCCCAAGTAATCGAAATAATCACTTGCACCCGTGCCCGCTATGTGTCGTCGGGTCAACAAATGGAAACGCTGCTCACTCAGAAGTAGGACTAAACATATAAGTGGTAACGTAATTACCATAACCTAAATTCATTTTTAATGCCGTTCGAGTGAACTGCGTAAAACATGGTTGATTATTTTTCTTATCTTACAAAATTGCGACAATGATTAATCGTTGTGCAGAAGAAGGAAGGACTTCCCTTCTTGTTTTTATCTTTTTTTACATTATCAACTAACGTAACCTACGATACAGATGTCAATCATCCTACATGTGTATTCTCTCACACTTAAAGTAAAGAACATCCGTTTAGAAAACTGTGTAATTTATCATGTAATTCATTTTAATTTTCCATTTCCCCTTTCGAAGCGTCTTACGTTTTGGTAGGAAATATGGACATACATTTAAACAAATTCGTCGATATCTGTTTCAATGAAGATCATTTAATTGATTTCCAAAGATTATCACAAATAAAAGGTGTTTTTTACTTTTGTGCTCATAGCGTATACAATGAGAACCATTAGCAATATTTCATCCTTTTTTCAACTGGAAATTTTCACAATTTCTGTGTCCTACTTCCTAGTAAGTCATTGTCCGACCAGACGCTGCATTAAAAGGTTACGTCCGTTATACGTACTGTTTGTATTGCTGCTCCCGTACTTCACGGCCTCTCTGATGCAGAACGCCCTTCGAAGACCATCCAATTTCAGCTACTGAGCAACCAATGACACGTTGGGGCACAAAACCTTGGCTGGACAACAACAACTGGTTGTCCAACGGTCGGAAATTTCAGGAAAATCATTTTCCTTCATGACGGTTACAAGCGCACAAACGTGTAGTAAAGATGAAATCCACTTTTCAAGCTCCAATAGTATTTTTTCTCATCAGAAGGAACTAATGTGACAGAAACTGACGCTAGAAACTGTGACCAGTAATTTTAGAGGGACTTTCCTCAACAAGTACACATGGAAGGATATCAAAGTACGTAATAACAGAAGGCTGATGGTCACTCAAAAATTGATGCGTTTGAACATCTTGGTAGACTGGGAACCAATTACTGCATACGCTTGAGGAAATATTCGCTCTCGGTAGAAATTTCAGCGAGTTTTTGTCGTAGAAGATCCAACGACCTCACATTATGAACCTGTTCCATCGAGACATCCAGAGAAAACCAACCCTTATGACGGAGACTTCGTACATAGCTGCAGGATGACGAGTGTTGCGCAAATTCCCCTTAATCGTAGTATTTTTATTTTTCTAATGAAAGATGTATACAGGAAACTTCTTGAAATGAACGGAAATTATATCGACAATTCGTCCATCTCAAAATGACCGGCATTTTCTAAACCAAACCTTAAAATTTCAACTAAAAACGCGATGAACTTATTTTAAACTAGTTTTTCCGTTACCTGTATGAGGAAACGATAGTTATAGGGTTGTAGATTAATCTATGGTTAGCGTGCTAATATAAAATATATGTATATTTCAATTGCATAAAGGAATTTACCAGCACGGGCCGAAGTTCGGTGCATAATTTTAAAGAAATATTATGCAAGTAAGGAAGAAATACCACCTTAATTTTTTAATTTTCTATGTCCTACTGCTCTGTAATCCCGTAATTCTTTGCCTGAGCGTCTTCTTCGGTTGATCCGATGGAGATTATCAATAATATGAAAAAGTAAATATTATCGTAAACATTACTAGCAACTGACGGAATTCTCAGTTTTACGAGTCCCATCTTATGTAGTTTAAATTTTTGCTTCTATTATTTTCATTATCATTCAAATGACTCCTACATTCGCCGTGGGCGGACATAAGTTGTGCAAAATTTCAGGTATACGGATGACTAGTCTTGAGTTCAACCGCAATGGGTCCCAAAAAAAAGTTCGACGTAACTGCAAGAATTACAAAAATGAAGTATGCATTGTAGTGTGACTGGAGTTTCAGCTTATCAACTCTTTTCGGTTAGTTTAGAACTAAAACACGACATGCGAGGATTTTATCCTAATGTGGGCTTAATGTGGACTGATGGGTTACTATTTCTTTCATTTAAGTCAAAGAATCTAGCAAAATCGATGGGACGTAAACAAAAATCAGGATGAAATTCTGGTTGAGGCTAAAATTGGAGCTCTTTTCAAGGTTGGGTTAGGTTCACAGAGGTTAAAGAAGCTTCAAAAGTATCGGAAAAAGCAGTCATGAGTCTTGGAAAATAGTATCAAAAAATAAAAAAGTATAGTTACACACAAAAATTACTAATGATTTGCACGATATATTAATAATACAATTTTCTTGCCCTTTTTGATAATATCATTATCATAGGTCCTAATTTGGCTTTTGCTTTAACAAATTATTGTTACTGTACGAAGCATGCTGTTAATCAACGCTATGAGCTCCTGGCACGTAACCAACACCTACCAAAAAAGTCGAGTCACTCATTCGCAAGAGGTCTTGAAAAGTTCACCTCTCTGGAAAAACGGGGATTCTTCGAAAACGGTACGAGTAAGAAATTCGATATTTCATTTTGTTCGACAGTTAGACCTGCACTTCTTTCAAAAAACCCAATGCTTTAAAATAATAGGCAAAATTTTCTTTTTATTTGGGTCCATGATTTCCTCGATGTTGCTGCTACCCGCGCTGCTGGGCTCGATCATCTGCAGCACGCCTCGCAGTGCCGGGCAGAGACCCAGTGCAAACTGCTTGCTCTCCAAGACGTGAACCCAATGTTGACCAAATATTTTTCACGATGTTAGGCTGCATTTAGCTTTGAATGAGAAGCTAGGAGCAACCTTATTCATAACTGCAAAAAGGCTTCATTAAGCTTGTTACAAAAAACTAGAAGCATTTTTACGAAAATGGACTTTGAAAGCCAAACATATCGACGATGAAACCATAATATAAGGGAATTATTCCACCGGATAAGGTCATTATAGCAGACAGGCAGCGGTGCTACGTTCGGGTAACAGGAGTTTTACGCAAACTTAAAATTGCATAAATGAATTTTCACTGTTTCATTTTTTGATAAAATGTTCCGAGGCAGCGTGAAGATTAATACCTTGAGCCGTTACGTTCATTAAAATATCGCAAAAAAACGTTAATTAATGCTGATTGTGCTTGTTGCATCTCTTAAATATCAACTGTATTTACCATTTGACTGAAGCTTTCCAAGGTTATCTAATTTGTAATTTTATTCCGCTTATTCGATCAAGAAATTATTGAACTGAGTAGCGCATGAAAATTATTATTCAGAAAAACTGCATTTCGAGCAATTATTAAATATTAACTGGAAATAGGAAAGCATTAATTTCCTCGTAAAACAGTTCTAAAAATGCCTTAACTGACTTTCTTTCTTCAGTAATTATCACCTCAAGGCTGAAAATTTATAGGATGGACCTTATATACTTCTTTAAGATTTGAATTATAATAAGCCTATGAATGTACAATCAATAACACCAGTTTACACGTGAAGAATCGGGATGTGCCCAAAACACATGGTCTATCTACCTCGAACGAAAGAATAAATTAAGCAGATTTTCCGATTAAAAGTATTTCGGAAGACAGCACCATCACAAATGAAAAAAATAGAGTCCATCTTGATTTGATCAGAATTCTAAAGTAAGAAGTAAAAACTCATAAGTTAATGCATGGCCTGCTTATCATCTGCATGAACACTAAGCGATCAGTATTGCTGGTGGCAGGTTCCTTTCTAGATACACGCGCCGACTTCAGAATTTGAAGATAACGTCCACTGATAGCATAGGGCTATCCTAGTGATTACCACACCTCCTTCTGGTGTACTCTACGGTAGACGGTGGCGCACATTTTGACGGTAATGTTTAACCATGATCTCACCCTAAAAAATAACACCATCGTCTAAATTTTTGAGACGCGTTCAGGTCTAACACTCTTGAGTAACAAAAGTAACACACCTCATGAGTGAACGACCTGAAAATGTCTCCTCTTCATTGAAAAATATACGAATAGCTCAAACCATTCTCGATGCACGAGGAAAATATTAGAGCCTACTATGCGGCAATTAACCTACCCTTCAATATTACCAGGAGCTCAGACAGTGAAGAGGAGGTTCTATTATGAAAGTTCGACACCATCGAAATGAGAAACTGCTTTGCTAGAGCTATTATCAGCACCAATTCATCCGCAGAAGCGTTTTAGTCTAATTGCCTTATTTAATTAAGTAAATTTGAAGTCTAATTTTAGTAAATCTTTTCACTAGCAAGTCACTCATCCTGGCCTATAAACGGTAATGATCTTGTTTTTATGAAGCATTAATCATAGGAAAACGTTAGAATCAGGGATGATTTCACTGGTTGTAGAGCCCAACTTCGCACAAACGATACTTTTGTAGTACATTTGACTTTAAACCGAGAATGAAAAACGAAAGTGGCAAATCTAATGCGTCAAATTTTAGTCAAGAAAGAGAAACAACAATTTAACATCTTGTTCCGTATAGAATTTGCAGTCTACATGCAAATAACCATATTTGTGAATATTTCCTTCTTGGTGCAAAGAAGCGAGTGATTCATTGTATTATCACTCACTGTAGCCATAGTAACGTTTAATGAAGGAAGAATTCAATTGCTCACAGAAAACATAAAATAAATGAACGGACGAACACAAATCAAGAGAATTCGTAAAATTTGATTCTTAAACTCATGTTTTGGATCATGGTAGTAGATATTCGGCCATAAGATCACAGTGAATTTGATCATTGGAAATTTTTACCATTTATCCTGCAATTTTATCAATAAATTTTCCTCCATTAGCTGGTCTAGCCATTGAATTCTGCCCTAATATCTTCCATGAGTTCTCTACGAGATTCAGTATAAAACATTGCGGTGACAAGCTCGTAACCTCAAATCTTAGATCCCTAAGATATTCCTTAATAAGTTTTGACTTACGAGTATGGCAAGGCGAGCTGTCGTGCATAAACGCACGAATCTCAAATTCAGAATTTTACCACTTTGCAGTCCTGGTACGACACGTTATTCTAGCGGACTATTGTCAATTTCACGATCAACTCTTGAATTTAAACGTACAAGAATGTAGGACCCAATCCTGAAATCGTATCAAAGACCATGATCGAGGACACTTAATCCACTGAAATTGACTGTTTTCTTGACGCAGTTGAACTTGGAATTTTCCCCGATTCTTCTTAAAAACTGCTTTCACACGCTGCTAGATACATAAAATTTTAATCCATTCCCAAAAAATTGCTTTGCACCAATTTTCTTCAGACCAACTGACTTGCTTGATCGCGGAGGCCTACCTTGGCATCCTGGTTTTCTTATTTATCCGTGACTTTTCCGAGGGCTTCTGGCATAAAGGCGCATTTCATGCTTGTATCTAGACGCAGTTTGTCGAGAAATAAATATTTTATATCAAATTTTGCAAGAAACGTGTCCTGCAGTGAGAAAACGATCTTTGTGAGCAAGAAGATGAATGGAAAGATCCTCTCTTACCTAGTTTCTCTTGAATTACTCATTTTTTTTCTTTTAGAAATTCTACCAGTGTGGTTGGAAACTTTCGATACACGGCTCATACAACTGTGAGCTTTTAAAATTGAGCTAAAAATCATACTGTGTGACTTTGACTTTAGGATTTAACAATTCCTGATTTCACAGTTTCATCTAAGCTAGAACATTTTGCCTACGTGATAAATGCTACACTGATGATGAATAATCTTTATTTTCTTCATCTCACCTTCCCGTGTCAGGCATATGATACATTTGAGAGCACCACCTTTGTTGCATCAATGTTTCTTAATTTTGAAAGCTTGAAAATTAGCAAATTGCTCTTTTCTTTGTCACCTTGTTTTTTTAAATATTGTTTTAATTTATCTAAATAACGACGGCAATTTCATCATTTATAAACGTACGTACATTCAAGGAAACTTCAAAAAATGAACCTATTATTACTTAGAGCTTCGAACTTTTTAATTTTGTTCCCTAATTTCAGACGTTACTGTATATCCCCTCACTATACCGGGCACACTTTCAAGTCAAAAGTTCATTTTTTAGATTGTTTTAACTTACTTACTTCACAGTTGAATTATCAGTTAAAACCACGAGATACTACGACAGAAATTATTTCTAGGACCTGTTAAGTTATTTTATGCGCAGCTTGACAATTTTAGCTGGTTTAATTTATATTTCAAGTTAAATTTCCATCGTGATTCTCAGGCATCAAAAGCATTGATGTACTCCAATACAAAATCTTTAATAAATAAAATTTTAAATACAAGTCAGACTGTGAAGCAACTAAACAATATTAATGCACATTTGCAAACTTCAAACGCAGCTTGAACTCAATATTGGACAAGGAAGATGATTTTGAAAGGATAGTTCGGAACGTAGAGGTTGTGGTATTGAAATATGCATATCTAATGAAATCGTTTCGCTTGACAAGCGGATCCGTCCTACAGAAGCAACCTAGAAATTCTATCATTAAAATATGTTGATGTATGCGTACTGTCCCATGAATTGAGCAATTTATTTTGCAACTTTCTCTCCACGACCTCCATTCGGCGCAATGAAGTCTGTGAGCCATAATTTTCCTGTCAACTCGTCTGCTTCCAAATTTAAAAAAAAAGGTCACATAGATCAATACATATGGGCAAATGAAAACTTGAACTAATCGCTTTTTAAATTAGACCGTTAGTCTCTATCGAGCGTTCGTAATTGCGCTATTGGAATGGGGAGAAGTTATAATCTGGCATTTTTTATTCAAACCGTTACGATTATCGACCGATCAACATCAACGTTGCATTTTGTATACAATACAAAATGAATCCCTGCCATGTTTATCTGAGAACACTCATTTCAACAGCACAGCTTCTCTTTCACCGCGGGAGAAATAACTTTACGCTAATTTGGCACTGTTTCTGATCATTGAGAGCAAACTAAATCTAGAAATAAGAAAAGACGAAATGCACCCACATTGAGTGAAAGCTCCTAAATTATTAACGAACCTTACCGTTGCTTTATGTACTGTAGGTGCATATATGAATAGCAACAAACTAAATCAATCAGGATCTGAGAACATTTCCTTCGGTCGCAAGAAGAATGCTTCTATTGTGTAACAAGAAAAAAAATTGCTGTTTAACAAAGTTGAACTGTAACACTAATCACTTAGCCATTGACTCGACGTCATGAGCAATATTTTGTGAATCATTATTAAATGTTCGATGCCCTCTAACATTATAGTTTATTATCTGTTAGTTTAAAGCTCCCTAGCTACATGGAATGCAAACCCAAGAGAGCGAAAAGAAGGGAACATTCAGTATGGATTTTAGATAACGTGAATTTTATGAATAGGTTTGTTCCCTCACAGGATTCCCTGAGCATAGAAATACCAAGTTAAGAAAAAGGAGAAAGTAACGATATAGAACAGTGAGCGAAGAAGGCGTGAAAATGGAATGAAGCTAAGTAGGCACGAAAGATAAAAGTCTCAAAAGCCCAGCTATGATTGAGGTAGCTTAATAGTGGATGCTCTCTAATTAAAAAATTATTGTTTATTTTAGGTCCAAGGTAACCCCTTAATGTTTTATCCACAATTTCTCTGCAATCAACATTCATGGTTATTTTTCTTTGGTATCAGGCATGCTTTGTCGCCTCGACACATCCATGCACATGACAGAGTCACTAGAAGCCCATATTGATACTCTCCCGAGGATATAAAGTTAAAAAGCCCCTCGATGTAAAGTGAAGAGCTCCTTCTCACTGATAAATTCTAAAATTTATCATACAGAGCTATGTAGACTTTATCACTCTCACTCCCCTCATGTTAACTAAGTAATATAAAACACACACACACCAGATATGCGCTGGAATTCAATTGCTATGTTTTGCGTCAATGAGTTACGATCGATGCTCTGGTATGACTTTTTAGATTGAATTTCGTGGCTCAAATTTTGATATTTGTGCAAAAAAAAACATTTTGGAGGAAACTAAGCTCTTCAGGGTTGTACGTAAGAAATACGAGTACATGTTTTCGTACGGGAAGCTGACGACGAAAACGAAAGTGAATGATGCAGTATCGTTAATTTGTCTTCAACATCAGCTGTGATAGACTGACACCCGAGTCGTTCTAATGAAGGAAACATGACACTTTAACGAAGCCTGTGGGATAACAAGGGTTTGCCTTAGGGTGGTCGACTGTAAACAATTGTCTATATTTGGTACAGGCCCTCAGAGCATGAAATTGCTCTTCTTAAGTACTGGGTGTAGTTATTTCGTCTCTGGCACACCCCTCAGACAGGCGACAGAAAGCTTAAGCTCACAATTTGAAGAAGGATTATAATTCGTATATCGTTTGAGAGACATCAGTGGGAGATGTTGAAGAACTTCATACCGGCCGTGAATTTATTTTAATAAATCGTTCAATAGCAACCTCCGACCATAACTGGTATTATTTAGAACCCGTTCTTCTTACCAGTTGACCAGTTTCGTTGGAGGAAGGATTTACTCTTCTCTCGCAGTATTAGTATGATAAATAAAACGGTACACAAGTCGACCTGCATTGTGATCCAATGTCATCGAGCATCGAGTCTACAGTTTACGATTGCTATGCCATACTTCTCCCTGGTGTCATTTCACTGAAAAATATTTGTACAAAACTTTCAAATTCATTGAGCTTCGATAACATTACAACGAATTTTTTGTCAAAAATGTTGGTTCTATGCGGTGAAAATCCCGACGAACTAACCATTTTAAAAGTGTCCGTTTCGAATATTTTAAAATTCTCACTCTCAAAGATTGCAACCCAGTCCAAGTTAATTATCAGAAAGTGTGTTGAGCATTACTTGTAGGTCATTATAAATCAAATCATTAGCGAAGTAACACTGACTGAAAAACTACAAAGAAAAAATATCGAAATCATGCAGCGTCATGAACACAGTTAGAGGCCTTGTAAGGCTTGCTGAGAAGCGTACCTTTATCGAAAGCATCTTGCGGAGGATCGAAGAATGTTTCAGAAAAAAAATTAATGGTTGAAGAATACGTTCTGAGCCTCTTATTGCTAGAAGGAAATTTGCTCAAATTCGTGCAGCAGGCAGGCCGGACAGTCACTTCAGAGCAACCGTTAAATATCAGATCATGCAGTTATCCGGCGTGAATGAAAGAGTGCAGATAACTGTAAGAGTGACGATTATGATTATCAAGAATCGGAACAGGATTTAACGGAAAAGCGGTTTTAATACGAATAAAAAGTTGATGAAACCTCAGCGGATTTGTAGCTCTTGAAATGCACTCTGCGGACTTCCATAAGAAACACTTTATTATTGTTGGAGTACCAGAACCAATGCAACAAGTGCAAATGGAGCCTTTTGAATCACTAAAGCCCCACCATCAACGAAAGGCAATAAAATATTACCTTCCAAACTCAGTAAATATAATTTAGATTTAGATTAAATTGTAGTTAAGACGCCCCGCAAAAATTCCTTCTACAAAATCTAAACAATTCGAGTACCCCACTCTTCCAGTAAGCTGAACTAGCTTTCAAAATTAAGTTAAAAAAATTATACTGATTTAATCTGAGTTTTCCACATATTCTAAATTTAAGAAAAGCTAAGATACTATTCCATATTCAAGTGCTCAAGTATCTGATTTTTAGTAGCATGTACTCTTATTTCTGAGCGCCACAGTATACAAACCTGTGTACACTGTGCAGTGTACAAGCCAGAGTTACTTGAGCTCTGAGACTTGCTAAACATCATCTGATTTGAACTACCTTACGTTCATATTCGTTTGTTAATGGGAAAAATCTGAAAAAACAGGTCTTCTTTCAACATTCTCGGCCTTGCACCGACATATTTAAGCCTCTAATCTCATAAATACGAAAATTGTTCGTTTCACATTATGAACGGCAAGCTTAAGCTCAAAATGATGACATAATTTGATGATCATTTGCTTCTTGTGCTCGCGGAAAGGAGAGCGAATCTCAATATTTTTGTATACGCATAAACTGCGAGGCTAGATTGTTCCAACTGATGGTTAGCTCAAACCATACGTGCTATTCATGACCACCTGTGCACACTACGTATAATACGCAATGCACTTACGAGGAACAGTATGTAAGTTTTGCATGCGAACACATCGTTGTCAATTTGAGTTGTACAACTAGTTTCTCAAAATTTAAAATTATAGTCACCTCCTGTTGACTCAGGACTGAAATTTGATAAATGCGAAGCAGTGACAATAAAAGTGTTTGTGTTTCAGTTGACCCCACTACACCCGTCGGCGCCCCGTACATAGGGCGTTTATAAAACCTTTGTATTTTCATGCTTAGGAAAAATATTCATATTCTATTTGCTTTGCACAGCTTTATTATTCCTAACCATCATGTAGATGTTTTCTATAGAAGATTTTTTACATTATATGAAAAATTAGGAATTGAAACATGAAAAATTGGGCGAACAAAAAATTCCGCTGACTTATGGATTAACTGATTTAGTATATCTCCAGCAATATGCCTGGTAACACATAGTATTGGTAGTTACATAGATTGTAAGCCGTCAGTTAGTTGGACCAAGTCGCACCTCCCTGGGGCCGCCATTCCTCATAGCATGAAACAAAAAAACCTATAAAACTAACCTAAGTTATATGGGTTAATAAATAACTTAGACAGTTAATACATAGCACTGAGTTCCATAAACCAACATGATCCTGGTTTCAGCTCGTTTATTGCACACCAGGTAGCCACCAAATGTTCGTCGCTGGTACTAAATTACACCACCACCTATAATTTTAAAGAACAACTTCAGAGTTCCGCTATGCATCGACCGATATTGATGGCCTAAGAACGAGCCAAGTTGTTAATAAGACCTAATTAATGTCAAATTAAAATCCAATCGTAGCGAATTAAAGCTATAGCAATAGTAGTCATAATGACCGGCAATTAGCATAGGGAGCTGTTCAGAAGCGTACTTCAAAATCCTGAGTCATTCTCGATCTTAGAGCTATCGTGCAGAGGCCTATAATTGGAGTCATGGAAAACGAAAAGTACGAGAATAACACGAAAGAGCCTCTTTAAAATCAGCTTGAGCTAAACGTTGACTTGATTGGTTCATTGCTGGCCGAGTGATCACAATGCTTAAGCCCCGAGCCCTACTAGACGTTCGCTAATCTTACAGGCGCACTACGCTCAGCCAGACCTGTTTTGGGGCCACTCGACGGTAACAGGGCTGAACCAGAGCGGTGCTAATTGATGTTTTATTGATTTTACAGGGCTTATACATTTTGCTACCGGAGTAACTATTCAATAAATTAATAAAATAAATTAGAACTCGTTTACTTTTTTGTTTAGACATTTTATCCTCATGATTGTGTGCTGTTTCGGTTTGATGAATAGCATTTGTATCAGTTGATTAGCACTATTTTTTCTTTGAATTATATAGTGGATTCAAACGTCCAATAAGCATCTGGCTTCTAGGAAATTTAGAAAATTGGCATTGAAAAAAACTTAACCAATTGATGGATGAATTGATGCTGACGCGGTCGATCGTCATGGAGCAGACCGAGAAGCTAAGCCAGGTAGGGGGCGCTGACTGGAAAAAGTCCGTTAGGATTATAAGTAATGGTTCCTGAAATAGGGGACTTCACCTTTTCTTGAGTCTTCAAACCTGTGCGCATCAATGATTGAGCTTAAATGCTGCGGCAAATGAGAATCTGAACTGACCTACTTCCAACGTTACAAAAACTGACAAAGGATATCTTATATCTTGTGATGGATGAAAACTTGGCTGACATGCTGTTTTATAATTGGGATTTTAGTCGACGTAAAATTTTCAAATTCTGATGAAAGTTTGAAAATATTATTCATGCGGAATTAAAATTGCTACGAAAGGAATTGAAATTTCAGCATACAGATTTACGTATGTAGTTGACTGAGAGCTTGTGTGTTATCTTCATTCTTTAAAAAAGAGTGGGGAAGCGAATGCAAACACAAACGAAATCCGTTGAAAATACTCCTACCGTAGATAATCCTCAAGCAATGTTGCAGTCGTACATCCGATAAGACTGCCGGTTCATTTTATATTTCGGAAGTATAAACCAACTAGAGTTTTTTTTTTCATAGAAGTCATCACATCGAAGAGTTGTACAATTTTTTTCTTTTAGCTTCTCGTAGAATATGCACAGACGATCAGATTTCTGCGAACAAACTTTCATAATTCCAGGCTGGCGTCTGGTACACAGTTTGATATAATTCCAGGTTTTTCTAGCGGGCTGTTTTACATAAAGCGACTGTTCTTCATTTGCATTGGCCGCACCCGAGAGAAGCTAATGAGTTTACTTTCTTTATGTCAAGGAAGACTGTTGACAGCGGCTATCAGTTCATCTTCGCTCATAAAAAGAGAATTTACACAGTTTCGTCTCTCAGTGGAAACATCGCTGCGTTTTCGCAGCCTGCATATTCGTATAATATTCATGAAGAGGGGAGAATAAAAAAAATGCTATTGTTTGACAACCCGTTATGATGGCTTTGATACCTCTGAGAGCCCCGTCCAGCGTTGAGATGATAAGGAAACTGTGAATAAAATTTCCTTATTATTTCTAGATCCCAACGGGATCTCAATACAGAAAATGGCAAGCTTAATAAGGTCCAAATATTTCCAATATTATTGCGGATTTCACCATTAATTTAAAGTATCTCTTCCTTAATTAAACAATTTCACTAAAAAAAATTCTAACGACTTGTAAATACACTAAATAACCTAGAGGCCAACCAAATCTAAAATGCTCTGATGGCATAACTGAATTTACTCTTTCCTAGACCAATTTTGAGCTACATTCCAGGGGGCAATCTAACCTAGCGTGCCGTAGATAACACGTATAAATAAAACTATACTCTGGGAAGATCCACAAGCACTCACGAGTATTACTTACTCGCTCGACTTCACACTGACGCACTCTTACTTAAGTTTACTTCTGTTTGAAATGCCAGCCACTGTTTTGGGAAGAAATGTCCACTGCTAAGCGGGACATCACGACTACTCTTTGAGTGCACTGGTATCGCCGGTGAATATTTGTCAGCCGGTTATAGAGCACAATTTAGGTTTGAATAAAGCGCTGCATACAACTAACATGTGTAAAACATCTCGCATGACATCCTTCATTTACGCTACAACAATCTAACACATACGTATGAATAGTCTCGGCTAGAATAAATTTCTAGTCACGTACACGAGGGAACTAGATTCAGTACGATTACCCTCCAGCAGCTATGTATCTTGATTTTTTAAACTAATAGTCACTGTGCATCGTCTTCAATCTCGTAGAAGCAATATGTTAATCATTGAGAGCTAGGCTCGAAAATTCATCCTCGCCTTTAAGAATGTCGAAGTCTGAACCATTTTTGGGACTGCGAAACGCCAGGCTTCTCTAACTATAATCAATGTGCAACAGAAGTCCATGAAAATCGCCGTAGAAGCTTTGGGATGGAGGGGCGCTCTCTCGGAATGCCAATAAAACATGTCTCACTGACGAGTCCTGCTCATAATTTCCAATTGAAATTTGTCGTGAAGAACATAAATAAAATTTCTTCAGGTTACAAAAGACGTAAAATTGCAGCGGCTGTTTGACGTAAAGATTTTTTTTTAATCCGCTCATTAACCAAGGCTGCGTACGTTTTTTTCATTTGTTACTGGCAGTGTATGTATTAAATTTTAATAGCGTTATAGATCTGATACATTGTGTCTCGTATTATATACAACACGAACAAAAATTTTAAGGACCAGGAGTATTTAAAACATTCAAAAAATGACTCAACAATCAATAATGAGTTTTGAAGTTAATGTTTTGAGTGAAACATCTCGAAGTGGGCAGGTTAAAGATCTGAATTTATATTTTTGACCAATTTTTTTATTCACAGCTAGAGCAGTGAATGATTCAACCAATTTTAAATTTAAATTGCTGTATATACCAATAGAGTGAAATTTATATCCACCTATAGTTAGCTGATCCATTAAATAACAGTTTCGGAATTTAAGAGCTAAATGAAAAGTACGTTCCAAATAGGGCTCCCGACTTTATAGGTTTGCCCTTTAAAAAAGAAAAGTATTCTAAAAGAAGCCACCATGCTAGAGCTTTCTTATCGTGCCAAATGGTGACGAACTTTCGTGTATATATATACATGTTCGTTCATCGAAGAGAGTGCCTGATTGGGCAAAGACCGCATTTAATGGCTTTGATGGTTTAATGACAACATTACCAATAAAATAATGGCTTTGATGGCTTAATGGCAACATTGCAAGATGGGGGAAAATCCCAGAGCGAACACTACCCGTTCTACACGGAGGTTAATAACTGCATTTAATTGAATCAATGATTATATACCATGACCACTGACCTAAAATCAGTACTGAGCCGGTAGTGAATTTTTGGGCATGGGCATTCGAGGCATGAAAATTGGACCCACGAAACGGTACTGGATTCTTTTAAGTAATAGACGCCTTGGCAGTCCCAAGCACGGACCCACACATCAAGCAATCCGACAACCACTGCAGCTGTGGAGGGGAACCTTAAAAGGGTACTGGTAAATTTCATTTTTGTCATTCTCTTTGAGCGTTGTTATTGTGATATCTGTTCTCGAATTGTCTGGAAAATTTCCCGGTGATGTTCATAAATAAAATATCCAGTCCATTATTTGTCCTCATTCCTATTCAATCCTTAACTAATTTATGAGAAGAGAACATTACTGATGGAGAAGCTACTCAGCTATCTCATTTCTCACGTTCGGGGTGTCCAATGCAAGTGACTATTACGCTTTATCACCTTTGTAATCCTTGTATATTTTTGGAGCAGTTTTTGGGCCAAAACGGGGTTCCGAACTCCCGCGCGAGTCCCTTGCGCAAGCGCGCGAGACCAGGTCCTCTCGAGACCCTCAAGAGGCGTTATGCTCTTGTTTATGTCGTACATGACATTCCTTCACGCCCTTCAGTGTGCTCCTCAGGAAAACCATCGCAACCGAAATTACAGCTGCGAACGTAACTCTCAGGACGTCACTATCTGCTTTCTGCACGTTGAAATGATATATTATTGAAAGTTACTGGTGTTTCGACAGTTAAGGGCATGAACTTCGAACCGCTTGGGTATGATAAAACCCTTCAACTTTATTTATTTTTTAGATGCGGTCATATTGTCTATCGATTTTCGCTCCTTATTTTGACCTTTTTTTGCTTCAGTAGGAATTCCTTCTGAAGACGGACGAACATCAGCAAGTTGTCTTTAAATGTACGAAACATTTGAACGGACATATATGCATGGAAATTTCAATATGAGGTAAGAAATTATTCACAGAAACAAGAGCTTGTACCACCCTTCCCAATCACAGAGCTGAGTTAGGACCCCCTCTCTCAACACAGTGCAAGCAGATGGTCCAATTATGTAGGACACTGCCAACTCGTGATCAGTTTTAATTAAATAGAAAGTTGTTTAGCTCCACTGCTCTCTACCAGTTCTTCAAGTTTTTTGTTTTCAACTAAAGCTAATTCTCTTACTGTAGTAAAATATTTATTTTTCTATCCAAGTTTTCTTTTGAATGCACCTGCTTATTTTATTAGATTAGTCCTTCATGGATGCTATGTACAGGGCAGTCTTTAAGCCTCGCTAGAAGTTCGTCCTCTTTTTATCAACTTGTATCCCAATGGCACCATTGCTCCATTGTAGATGAGGACCAAAACCTTGAGAATATTATGTGAAGGGCTAAAATTTCTTTGCATAATTTACCATCACACTGAAAGCTGTCACTGAGGCTGTTTACAGGTTTTTTACTCGAAACGAAAATGAGTTAAAAGATATTGTACAGACCCAGGCATTCGTGCAAGCATGAATCCTTTCCTCAACATTCCATAAATAACTTTTTTTAATTAGTCAAGACCATACATAATTCTCGGGCTATAAAACGTATTGACATTCCAAGAGGACAAATAGCATTCCAAGAAACCTACAGTCATAACTTCTCAAAGTTCTTCTTCGTTACAAACAAATACCCTAGAAAAAGAAAGATCGATATAGAATGGAGCGAAAATAAAACCGTCGCTGCGTGTACCCTCCGTAGGAAACCCCAATGCCAGTCGCATCTCAAATTGTTTTGATGCTCATCAACTTATCAGCGCAGAAGGAAAGGTTCACCAAGAGGTACTAATGAAATGCATATTGAGCTCAAGTTATGTCTGTATAACTGTTAGCACATATTGTGCAACTTATAAGGCGTCGGAGAGAGAGCCAAGAAATTCAGAGGAGTACTTTTGCATTCAATTATTTAAGGCAAGGGCATTAAACAACTGGTTGGTAAAATGAGTACTCGAATAATGTCATTTGCTTGATAATATCAGCACTGGAAGACATTTTGAAAGTACTTGAGAACTATCAAATTTTCACTTCCATTAACAACGCGTTGGTCAATTTAAATTGGCATACATTGTTTTCACTATTCAGTGAACTATCGCATTGCATAAAAGTACTTGAATTATCATAATTTTTGAAAAATAAACTTGGTTGACATTTTGATGTAGCTGGAAGTAAATTTTTCAATCATGCAATCTTATAACAGGAATTATTTTATTTACTAATCAAACAGCGAAAGCAGTACAGTGTAATCATCCTATCTGAATTTGTGAAGTCTCTTGTTTTTGCAAGAATTATTAGAACCGGTGTTATCAGCTATAGATCACAAAACAGCTAACTGTCCACCCGGAAAAGTAAATCAAATTTATATTCCTGGAGCAGCGACAGAAAGTGCAAAACCGGTCGGTGGACACAGCATTCTTCACATGATAGATCGTCCTCCCATCGGCAGATGAGCTGAGGTACGATATTAATAATAAACAACTGTGTGATGATGAGTTTTTATTCTAGAGCGAGGCGTACAGAAGCACAGCACGTAGATATACTTACATAGCTATAACCTTAAAATTTGGTACCAGTTTGAAGAAATATAATTTTGTACTTTGGACAAAAAATACTCGAGGGTTTTAATTCTGTATCAGTAAGCCACCTTAGGTACGGGTGTGAGTTGAGAAACGAGTTACTCCGTTTAAAGACGGGCCTAAAGCAATCAATGGCAGATCTTCATATTAGAAATGAGGGGTTGTAGAAAATGATGAGGTTTGAAAATTAAACTCAACGTTAAATTGAGGCCACTCGCAAAATTTTTTGCTGACAAATTTCCATTGAAACATGAAAGTGTGTTCGCCTAGCGGTCTCTGTCGGACATCCATACTTCGGCTCTTCCTTATAAAGTCAACGATTGTAGGCAGATTATCCCAACGGCATGATCCTTATGGCTCTCATAGCAAGGGTTATTTCTAAAGAGCTATGTTAGAGTGCTCTGATTGGTTGCTGAATGCTTATAAAGTGGAATAACGAAGACTGTCTGAAAAGAATCCGACCTTTAATTTTCCAATGCAAAGTAGTGATGCTGGGGGGGATGCTACTATGCACGGTGGAAAAAGACAAGTTAATGCACTGCAGGAATATTTTAACTTGTTTTTTGCAGGAATCAGCTCCCGAGCGTGTCACTACAGATACCTGCTGGCTGCTGAGTGAAGTGCTATGACAAGCGTCCGTCGGATTTCCGATTTCACTGAAGATGACTGAACTTTTTGAGTGAAGACTCGTCCCATGACTCATCTCCAGTTATTACTGTGTTCTGAAACTCACCGTTAAGGTTGCCAGTGTCCAACAGAACATGTGCGACCTAAGACGGAGGTTTCCGTCTTAATTTCATCACAAATTTCGAAGCCACTCTTCACATGATGAAGTTTTCACTCGAAAGTACATGGGCGGAATCATGAATGATTCGAACCTCTTCGACAATCTCCCTCACAGTCAAACGACCATCTCCCATAACCAGATTTTCCGCCCTCTCAAAAAACAGGTGCAATTTGTGCACAGTATCGGCGCCCTAGAGTGCCCCTTCTTTGCGTGGGAAAATTCAAGGTGCAGTACTTCCCAGACAGGCCCTCGCACTCAGTCGAAATCACATCACAATCGGCACTGCAGGATGACTGTGGCGTCATCAAGGAAATACACAGATCAGAACTAGTATTTTTGACATTAAACCGAAAGAACTTTGTAACCATTAGAATTTAATGATGGAAGAAAGGAATAATAAAGCACGTTTTTAGATTTTTTCAATGAAAATCATTAAATATATGTGTATGGTGAAGAGCCCATGTTTCACCATTGTACTCACGGACAATACAGCGTACATTGAGAGCAAATACAGCCTCACAAAGGAAGGCTATCAACCTAGAAAGAGAGTTCAGAGAGTAAATGCGTAAAGGTGAAATTATTTTTTGCGCAAGAAATGTCTCAGACCGAGATAAGTTGAATGAATTTCTATATGAAAGGGATAGCAAGTGTTCTTGGTACTCGGAAGAATGCTTGAACACGGATACAAAATGCGAAAATATTAGTTGGGCTTTCAGAGTATTTCGACCAGCTCACGTCTTCACATTACTTGATGAACAGACTTTGATTTTGAGAGAACCAATCACTCAACTGTGGAAATTGGTGCTAGTATACCATATGCTCGCAGAAATATCATTTATTGACCCATTGCTGAAAATTGCCCATTTTAAAAAATCACGATTCTTAGGTTACTTTACGGTGATATATCGATGAAGCTAAACTACGGCCAACCAATCAAGGGGGCTCAGAGTCGCAGCAGCAGCAATAGAAATATGGAAGCCATTCCAGTCGCTCAGGAACGGAGTTACAGCATCGCTCATTCAGTGCGCCATCAACCAGGCAGCAGATGATGAACTTTAGCAAAGGTTTCAGTCGACATAGAAATAAGAAGTGAAGCGTGAACAATGAACCCATCCACTTTCATTGGCATCACATGCAATTTTCACCCTTTTACGTATTAGGAGAGAAAAATTTGCCGACTGAAAAGATTGGGAAGAATTTTGAATTTAACTGTTTTTTAAACTAAGGTGCACAGAGAGCTTAAATAATATATTATTATAACGCCCGAGGACTAGTTTCTCTCGAAGGGGTGACTTGCAAAGTAGGCTTCATCGATATGGAAATCAACTCCAAACCATGATATCTAATTACAGCCAGGCTACATTCACTTTAGTAAACCAAGAAGTTTTTACGCATCGATGCATTTTACTTTAAACTGAAGCCTAAGCCGCAATGGAAATACAAAAACCAGTCACATAACAGTCGAGTATCTGAACAATGACCAAGGATAGTAAAAGAGAGAGAGGCGGTGAAGTTTCTTTGTGTAAAATGATCGCTGTGGGCGCTGAGAAGAATAGCGGCAAACACGTGTGTTTCACAAAGTTCTGACTTTAAAAATTCCGGTTTTGCACTTAAAACAGAGAATGAATGGATGTTACAAAGGATTTGAACTCGAGGATATAATATTTAGAAAACATACGGAAGTCACGAGCTAAATTTGTTCTAATCGAGCCTAAAGTATGCCCTAATTTTATTAATTAGAGAACTTTTATATTCTACGATTGTTTGGCAGTACACCCCCATAGAGCGTTTAAATGTAGTAGCTTAAGTCGATCTCCATCTTCGTGCAGTCGAGCGATGAACAGTTCCAGCTCTTCGGGCCTTTTTTCTTCGAATCAGTTAAGCGAGCCCTCTTTCCAAGCTCTCGAAAATAGAACAGAAGTAGCACTTCCAGGGAAAAAGAAGATCTCAACATGACCTGAAAACAGCCAGATCGGCACCGGCGGCACTGTTAGAGAAGACTGAAATGACCTCATCGGTAGATCAAATTAATACCTTGGGCTCCGAATCACAGAATATGACTGTCAATCTAAAGGAATCGTCAGTCCTTCAGGCGGAGGCGCGATAGAAGTGGGGACTCAGACGGAGAATATATTCTACTTAAAGGTGTTATTTCCTATACTAAAGAGCCGTACACGGCACAGCAGAAAACACGGCATGCTGATGCGATCGTGCCAGAGTAAATCAAATCAAGAATTCCGTGAAGCAGGCTATTGGGTTAAGCCTGGCATTGATTTCAAGTAGTTGTTAATGCTGGTCCACACTACAAATTTCAAGTTGCTGTCAGGATAGCTATCAACATTTTCTTAAACTGAAACTTGCAAAAAATGAAATAGTAAATTATATTTCAACGAACGCACAAATGGCCAATGTTAACAGTACTCGTATCGTTCGTTTCCACCACTGCAGCGTTTGTTATCGCCTGTTTATCAGCGAGACTGTTTTAAAACCCATTTTTTAATCAATATGTCATACTCCAGACAACTCCTGAGCCGCACACATAGAATCGAATTAGTTGAAAATACCTTCTTTGTCACCCTGATAAACGTTCATCAATGAAATATATCCAAGGAATGGATTTCTGGGGACTTTGAAAACGTTTTAACAATAAACTATTGTTGAGTGTACAAGTAAAAATGTATTTCTGAAATCAGTAAACAAACTTGAAATTTTTAACGTTTTCAATTGCATTCAAATGACATAGTACTCATAGATAGGACTACATATATATATATGTATATATATATATATATATATCCTCGCTACAATATTTTCCGATAACATCATTAAATGTGGACTTTTATGTTCATAAGAATCATCACAAACTACGGAAGAAATTTACAAACGTGCAGCTGTTCAATTAATTTTTCATTACCTATTAGCGAGTGACAATTATTCTCAGTACAGGATATGGCGCACAGCTCTGCATAGATGGTCCTCTAGAACGTCGTCCGCAAACACTTCTTGGACTCTTCCGTGCATTGCATAGTTTAGACGTATGGAGACTTGAAATGTAACAACTTATTTATGTTTCTAAAAATTTATTTTACTAGTCTCTTCATGACTAAAGATGCAACATTTTGGCAGAGCGACTGGCCATCAAAATGCGGGGTCGATTCCTCACGCAAGCTGGACAATTTGTTCACGGATGAGAAGTGCGTAACAAAAGTGAGAAGGGTTTCAGGCTTCTCGGGCAATGACAGCTCAAATCCAAATGTGAAGGCTGTGAAAGGATATTCCTCCTAAATAATATCCAAAAGCATAGTATTGAAAGCATATTATTCGCTTCAGCCGGAACCTTCGCGGACAGGAGGATAATAAGAGACAACTCTATTCTTTAAGTATCAGAATCATCGCTGTTTCTGAGGCAAAATAAAATTTGACAGCGAGCGTGAATAATTTGCTTCGAGATTTCACTCATGTCAACTACTTTTAATTTAAATAACAGTAAAGAGAAAATGAATATTTAACGAATATATGTACATACGTACAACAGCAACATATTTCTCAGAGGTACGTTAGTCCATTTCATATCACTTCCAAACTACAAAATCGCGCCC
Organism: Orchestia grillus; assembly: GCA_014899125.1. Classification (NCBI taxonomy): domain Eukaryota; kingdom Metazoa; phylum Arthropoda; class Malacostraca; order Amphipoda; family Talitridae; genus Orchestia; species Orchestia grillus. The sequence continues at coordinate 47,761 of VOMN01013690.1, forward strand.
TCCCGGGGATAAAATCAGGCCCTGAATCTCTCAAAAGAGCATAAGAATTAGAGTATCGAGAAACAAATATTTTAATTCCATTTGCAAAGTAACCAATGAGAAAATGAGCTAGGATCCCTGTACTACAAGGTAGTCTTCACAGTAAAAAAATAATGAATTTAAAGCTGGGATCAGTGTAAATTTACCGTTCGCAATCCCAGAGTAATGCACTTGAACCGTGCCGTGTAAGAATGGCCTCATTACTGCCCGTAAATCGGGACGCCGATGGCTTTTTACGTCGAAGAGTTCTAAGGAGATTGAAACTGTGCCATCAGAGTGAAAACTTTTCGGGTGAGGTCTGTTCGTTAGAGCGTCTTCAACTTATGCAAATACAAGCGCACGAAAATGCATTGTAATTATCTGACGTCCCGTACTGCTTGTGTATGAAGATGGGAAATTCATTTAAATGTGATACATCCGAAGCTTTTTGCTCGCTGAATAACAAACCTTGAGGAAGAACAAAGGCACTTAGTTCGAAATTGAAATTTTCCATGAGTGCAATATCAAAAAAAAAATTAAATCCCTACCGCTCATCACCTCGTGCTCTACTTTCTATCAGTATGCAAATGATAAGCAAGCAATTTGGCCTGACGGTCACTATTCCTCATTGGCGCGGGACGATCTGGGGCGCTGACTGCCGAGCCTGCAATCAATTTGGGATGATGCACCACAAAAAATAAATGAGCGCAACCTTAGCTACGCATAGATGCTCCCATGCTCAAAATATGTTCAGGCAGCAGGTTCCCAAGCACGAATAGCTGTACATTTGGTTTACAGTAATAATGGTTTTCCTCTACTCTCGTATATCATTACGTTCGTCCTAACCAAGTCACAAACATTTTCCAAGTGCTCACAGAACTATTGTGCCAGTACAATGCGATGCCAAAACCGAACTTGAGATTACTTCTCTTAATACTCATCCTACACCTTATGCAGCTCAAAAGCACCCACTTATCGAAAGTTTATCTCATTGCCAACTGAAGTATTTATTGAGATGATCTTCCCAGTTTGGCTTTCGCATTCAAAGCACCGACTGCAACGGGACCACCGAGCTTGAATGCTTGGGTGCAAATGAGTATAATGTAAGGCTTCTAGGCGCAGTGGTGCACCCTCGGCAGGATGAAATGGACTAAAATTCTTAAAACATTCGGAAAAAATTGTTTTGTTTTTTTCAGGTTCAATGCAGAGTCCGTACATTTTTTTTCAAAATCGATAATACAAGGTTCTGTACAACAGATTTTGAACAGGATTTTTTGTACTATGGTGAGATTCAAAACAATTGCCGCATTTTCTCATCATAAGATGAAGAACGCAGCGGTTAAAAATTAGGAGTGCAATGGAAGCTAAGACATGATTTTTTCAACTTATATACGAATGGGACATCATGTAAATTTTGGTTTTCGGAGCCTGGCTGTTTCTGTGTTTGTAGTTCAACGATTGGTATTGCAATTAAACCATTAATAAATGAAGTTTATTTTTCTAAAAATTTATATAAATTTTTATAAACCAATCCTTAGTAGGTCATTTGCTTTAGAAACAAAATTTCAAATAAAAATATCATCCAGTTACTGAAATAAATTCTATTCTTTAAAGGTACGGGTAGAAACCATGAGATCCCGAAAACTAAACTAAAAAATAGATTAGTTTTATATGACTTTTACATTTTACTTGTAAGTTACTTCATTCAAAAAGTGTAGAGGCCCGAAGTAATCAACAAAACATCTCTCACCATTGTTCATGTTCAGCATTATTATCATCAAGTGTCCGTAAAATGAACGCTATGCATTAATGGGCCAAACTTACATACCGTACATCTAAGTTGGCTTATTTTTCTTAGGTGTTTCAATTGCCCAACCGAGTCCCAAATTTCCAATTGGGCGAAGTAGAAAATGTAGACACGTCTATCATGTCTCATTGAATATATTTTATTTTCAAATTTTACGAAATATAAAGTTTATAATTTAGTATAAGTACATGCACATAATGGGAGTGCCACAGGGACTTTATGTTACACACATCAGCGCTTAGTGGGTCGCATTTCAGGTTCCTGTGGATTCACTGAGAATAATAACTCGAGGTCTAAACTAAAATCACAATTAAATTTTCTAAATGCTTTGACATGTACCAGCAAGAGATCCAAAAGTACCTTTAAATAGTAGTACAATTAGCGTCGTTTGCATAGCACTGCCTAACTATACCAAAGAGCAGTTCCTGAATTCCTTATAAAACCTCAAAACTAGGAGCGATACTGGCGTAGATCACGCATAAGCACAGAATACTGCTCCACTAACCACATATATGTACACAGCACCTGCCATCTGCTTCAATACTTCAAGGAGCTCGATTTTCCCTTCGCCTCAATCAATGCCTCTAAATAAGATGGTCCGTACAGGCTCTCAAGCGCCAAGCGTTAATGCCGGTTTTGCCTGCATTGCTAATATTAATCTTAAGCGTGGCTATCTGATGAGAAAGCTCATTCGATCGTTTGTTGAAGAAGACATGTCGTGTGACCGGTTTTCTGAGACTAAAGCGAGCTTCTGTAGGCAATTTCCTATAATTGTGACGATGCCAACTACCAGGATCCGCATCTTCTTGCCCCTGGTTACCTAAAATACTCAATGCTCAGAAACACTCTCAAGCAGACCCTCACACCTCGAGGCTATCAAGAGTTTTTTGCCCTCCAAGCGCTCCTAGAAATTGTCCAAGACAAAATTTTAGGTTACATGAAGCTTTAAAAGAAGTTAGTGCCTACGTGCTACAGATTATTGAAGAGATGAGAGAGTTCGATATGCAGTAGGTATGAACATAAACAATAGTTAAAGCTTATTTCTGAAATTTGGAGAATTGTAGATGCTGCCTAGCTCGTAAAACCTGTGGGATGATACCTCCGGGGCGACGTTAAAATAACGGGGTGTTCTACATAACATTAATTACGGAACCATGACCGAAATATGAGTTTCACACTCGAAATCAAAATCATGCATTAATTTTTCTCAAATGAGGACGACGGACGGTTGAATTTGTTATTATGAACTTTCCGAACGGAGGTAAGCTTTTCCCGATACTTTTCATGTACACCTTGAATTCTGGGAAAGAGCTTTATAGCATATTCTAAAGTCAGCCAATGGTACTTTTCCGGTATTTCTTTGTGTTAGTTTTATTCCTTGTTAAAGAAAATATTTACTGTTCTAAAAGCATGTAAATGTTTGTTGATCTTAGCTTCCAAAGCAAAAGTGACATACTTCACCACATCACTCATTCGGCAGATATAAAAGAAAGAAAGAAAAATCATTTATTCCAATATCACTCACATACAGAGCATGGTACATCGGGTTTCCAATCACTAAAATTACAGCCTTAAATTAAAATGTGAAAGTCAAGAGACACTTCTGATTGTGATCAGTGATTACAACTTTAAAATTACGGGTGGAAGCCACATTGAAAATTACAGCCTCAAATTTAAAATGTTTAAGCTGCAAGGACATTGATATGTATACGTGTGCATTATTGCTGGGATTCTAAATGACGAGACACTTTTTCCTTGAAATCGTTTGATGACCGGAATTTTTTAGGTACAGAGGAAGATTATTCCATAGCGAGGCGTTTAAGATTGACAATGTTTTTTGTCCTATGTCGGATGACCGGTAGCTTTGAAGCACGTCCTTTCTCCTATTCTGTTTTTTACTTACAGCATTGGGAGGAAGGAATTTGACAATTGTTGCATTGCTCTAAGGGAGGTTTTAAGAAGAGAAAACATATCGTGCATTACGAATGAGAAACCTTTGTCATATGGGGATCCAGCTCAGTATGAGAAAAAGGACTCATAGTTTTATCACCCGTCTCTAATTTTCCTATCATACATCAAACGACAGACATAAAGTATTTTGAACGCGTCGGTCTTCCATTCGAAGTATTGCAAAAGTTTTCAATCACAAAGATTTTGATTTTAAACAATTTTTACCACAGAATAATAGCTCAAAAAATTAGTAATTTGCTCAGCGACGTGCAAATGTTTTCAAATACTTTGAAATGTATTTATTTCTGCAATGATAAGTGACATGGTTGGATGAAGACCTCCGAGTATTCATCCAGCTAAAGCAGTTCATTTTATTCTAAAAATAATAAAATTCATGATTACAAATGTCGACAATTTCAAAGGACTCAGTCAAAACGAAATTTTTTGGAGGCTGATCGAAAAAAGGATTGAAGTACTTCCACATCGTATGATAAATACCCAAAATAAATAAAGTTTTTGATTATTCCGTGAATAGGATGATTTAGAAGTAGAATTTTGGGGACAGGGACGGGTGAGCTCAGGCGAAATGTTCAGCAACCAACAAAAAACTCAACACCCTAAAAGGAAACTTGATTAACTGGTGGGTTAAAGATCACCTTGTGAAATGAGTGAAATCGCTTAAACGCTAAATTGTGCAGATTGAGATGCATGCTATACTGGAAAAACTGCTCGAACTTTAAAACTAGGATTGATAAACAAAGGCGAAATGTAAGAACTGGATATAGTCGTGTTTTAGTGTAGTAAGATTCAAACTTCAATGATCACTCTATCGATTTCGATAGTGCAAAAGAAATCCAAAAAGTTAAAAATAATTCTACTGGTTCCTTTAGTAATTTGTTAAGCGAGTAATTTGAGTATTTTCTGTTAACACCCCACTCAAAACCCTCCACCCCAAAAAATTGTCCTCTTAAATTCTCGACAATGTAATGAACAAGACGTCCAATCTTTTTCAAATTTAATGATTATGTATGTGTTATTTCCAATATATTTACGGAGCGGTTGTTTCCTTTAGATGCAGAAGCGTCAAACTAGCACCGATTTACTCAAGTGTACACTTCAATTATGACATTCTTGTCAACTTCGTTTAGATTTTTGGATTTTTTGCTTAATTGCCGCTTATCTTCGGCGGTAATCGAGTTCGATAACTTCGATATTATTCAGTGCATAGACAATGCAAGGTAGCCAAATTTTCTTATTTCCATTCATCACCTTCACTTCCAGCGTTATTCAGAGCCTCACTCAACAGTCAAGGCATACCATCTGTACTGTATAGTAAAACTACAAGTTTATACACTAGTTTCTGCGTGCGACAGCTTTTACGCACTGAAGAAATTAGATTGGAGAAATTTCAGGGGACCACATTCTCGGGTACATGTTCTTGATCACCAAGACTACATATGTCAGAGCAGGTAGTGCAGAAAATTACGTTATTTCACTTGAGACTCGCCGTCATATTTGACGTCATAGGGACGCTAGTTACACTTTAGTGGTGTGGCAGTGGCATTACTTTTACGAGAGCGGCATCCGTTCAGCATTCAGAACTGTTGTGACGTCAGTGAGAGAGGTCTAAATTTTCAGCAGTGGTCCATGCGTCTCCGCCATTTTTCTTTTAGTCTAGGATTTGTCAATGGAAGTTTTTCATCAATGTCGCCCAATACACGGGTACCAAATGAAGTTGATTTGGACGAATAAATATTTCAACGGTGTCCCACTCTAACAGAGAAGTTAGAGCAATGAAGAGTAACAGAAACTACTAGTTCAGGGCACTTATCGCACGTTCCTTACAAGAAAAATACGAACCACATAGAATGAGCTCAAGCAAAAGTACGGGGAGAGAGAGAGAAAGGCTTTATGCTGATAGACTGTCAAAATCCTTTGGTTCTGCTGATCCAGATTGAGCCGAGCGTCTCTGCACCCTGGGAGGTCAGCGCTCGAGTTTCCTCAGATCAACAGACTACAGAAAGAATTTAGGTGTTGATGCCGCTGGCTCAAATTCTTTCTAGACATTAACATGAAAAAGGGAAGATTAAAACATCGGATTGCTTAAATAACTTCCAGGCTCATCCTCCTAAGACAGGTAGAATTTCGTCGACGTTTCTGGGGGCAAATTTAATGAGGTTTAACTATTCTTTATCTGATCCAAATGAGCGTTAATGTTACACCAGTGAAGCGATCGAGAGAGGGACAAAAATGCGAATATCTCTTCCACCTTTCTTCGATCCTGAAATTCTTTTTCATCTAACGGTTATAGAGGACGATAAATTGGCAGGTAATTAACCATTCATATTATAGCGGATGGCCGGATTTTTGATCAGCACAGCCCAAGAAACATTCTCAATATTATTTAGAATTCTTAATAAGTAGTATTTATATTCCATAAACTGCTTTTTGTGCGACGCTATGAAAGAATTAGAAAGTGATATCAATACACCATCTGCTGGAATGATACCTCTCCCGATTCAATAACTACATCACTATAATAACTAATTTTAAGGTACAGCATCATTCACAAGAGGAACTCAAAATTTGCATTTCATGAGAAACTGGGTACAGTTTTAATAGAATATGACTTCAAATGAGCTCATGGTGTTGTTAGAAGATTACGCCGCTTTGTTTTGGCCAGCGACTCTATTCCGTGGTGGAAGAGACATAAAAACTCAAGACGATTGCAAAGTTTGACGTTTCGCAAACATGGACGCAATTCCGTCTTAATTTCTTCACAGTAAATTTGCCCCAATAACCACTAACAAAAACTTGATCTCATAACTTGGACACCGGGATGCCACCTGCACTCCATATTGCTTCAAGAGAAAGTGTTTCTAAATGAGTGAACCCTTAATGCTTGCTAGGCAGATTGAATTACCTATGATCTTTTATTGCTTATTTGAGGCATGTCTCGTGTAAAAACTATTCCTTGTACGCTCCAAGTTAATTCTTCAGCGAAATCCTTTCGAAATGTGAGGAAAAAGGCTTTCCTGTAGAGAGTGCAGGCCAGGTCATAATTTGGCCAAAACAAGCTTTCAGCATAGACTTCTCGGTGAAGATTCGGCGTCGAGAGCCAAAGAATAGACCCACCGGAGACGCTTGGAAAACAGGCACGTCAGTGAAGGGAATGCTTCATTGTTACGCTGAAGTCTGGACTAAAACGGATCAGTTTTCAGCTTCACATTGTGATGGAAAGCATCCCACGAAGCAAGTCTAATCGTGTTTATGTTGCCAGAGCGGCATGGGTGTAAAATGTACGAAACTTGGAGGAAGACTTTGACAAAAGCGTTTGTTGAAGCGCAGTCTGGCGTATAATCTCTTAGATATTCATTTCAAGTTATGTCTGAATAGAAGTTCATTTAAAAGCTTATATGCCATAGAAAAGCTGCGGTATATGCTTTGAAGCTGCTGGAATAAACGCACGCTCTCACGTCTGACTCTAAATAGAGATATTTCTTAGATGAATTTTATCTTTTTTAAACTAGAAATTCTGTAAATAGCGTACACTAAGTCAAAAATTAGTCACGACATTTTTTATTGCAAAGAATACAATCATCGTGGTAGTCAAAATACGAAGCAATGAATTATGTCATTATTGTCAGAAATATGAGAATATTGAGCAGAATTTGGTAATGGGAGACGAAACAAATTTTCAGACCCACATTTTCTGGTCTTGAAAGCGGTAGCTTTTGAAAAAACAGCTCTTTTACACGTTATTGGCCTTTTCTTTAATCGCTAACACGATTCCAATCTTCTAATAAAATTTAGCTAATGCCCTCCTAATTTGAAAGTGTTCAGAAAAAAATACAAAGAAGTTATCACATTTGGGTGTAGGACGGCAGAGAGAAACGGTATCATTCAACAGCTTTCAGATATGAGAAGGGACACCATGCGCACAAACCGGCGGCACTCCAGTGTGGCCAGGGCATAGAGGCCCAAACATTTTCAAGATATTCAAGACAAGAAGACTGTAGAGGAGTGAACAAACTGTCTGAGGTGGAAGTGGACACACGGCATGTCACGTAGCCAGCGGGTATCATATTTTTTTGAGCTGTAGTTTGCTGGAAACTCTCGCAGCAATTTGTACTGACGTACTTATGAATAGTATCGTATACAGGAACCACTTGAAAATCATAACTCTGGAGCACAACTATAACACAAATCATACTTATTTTCTATTTATGTTAAAAAATGTCTCTACGTATACAATATTCCAAGCATTTAATAGGACAGAAAGTTTCAGATACGTAAAGGTGTTGCTATAAAGTTATAGAATTGGACCACTTTCATAGTACAATCATAATATATTTTTATTATTTTGAAAACCACAGGCAAAGATCTAACTTCCTATGGGCACGATCCCTCTCTCCTAGCTTACTGTATGAGGTTAATCTCAGCAAGCATTCGTTCTTACTCTGTGGCACGTTTAGATCCATTACATTCCGACTGTTGATTCACGAGACTAACCTGATAACACTCAAATAATAATAGTGTTGTATGAGTGTTGCTCAAGCGTAGAATGCAGGACCTGAAGCCCGGAGAACGATGGGAATTTCGTTCGTAACGCACTTGTGTCCGTCCACTAGTCCCTCATTTGTAACTCACGCCTTTTAGTATTAGATCACCCCAACCTTCCTTCATTTTCTTCTGTCGTATAAACCATTGTTAAAAAAATATCCTGAGCAACGTGGTTTTGACTTTTCTGCTATAGTAGTTGATCGCGTCAATTTTTCGGCACCACAGTTTGTGAATTAACGCCTCTCCAGAATCACTGAAAATCTGCATACGATTAAAATAGTATGGATAGACTTTAACTCACTTAATTCCTCAGAAGACGTTTGGGTACTCGGCTTGGATCATGTCATGGTGTGCAGTTTTTTAGGAATATCAAGTTAATTTCCTTTCATCAAAGAGTACCCTCCGTTAGGGATATCTGGAGATATCCTGAATAAAAAGCAATTGTGCTACCATAGGGTTACCCAGAAATATCTCAATACCAGTCATAAAAATCAAACGAAACAGCTAAATTTGAGTCCCATGAAACTTACAATATTGACTACTCTCTTTTTCATTGAATAAAAGAAACGTACGACGAAGTAATGCGGCTCGATTCGAATCGATGGGACGCATACCTATAAACAGTCAGTTTGTTCAGCTTTTGTTTCCCTACGCGGCGAACTGGGCACAGCCTGCAACAGACATCTTCATAATTATTTTCGCAGCACGGTCCCTGCTAATCAAGGGCAAAATGAATGCACTGTAGCCCAACATAGAAGCGCGTCTTCTCTGCGAGTGCAAACGTCGAACTAAATCAGTCAAGACTATCAGGATCCTACATGGAGCCCTATTGGGCATTGCGGACGCCGCTGTGGTACACGAGAATTTTTCCAGATGCTTTCGCTACGAAGTAGAGTCTCATTCAACATTAGATCCCTTCATAAAAAGCAAAGCTCTGGTACATAAGAGAATAAATTCTTTCAAAGAAAATAATTCAAGCCCGATCGTCAGCAAAAACACGATTATCTCAGGAGCGCCGGTAGCTCGCGTCGAGTCCTGAAGGTGCCTGCATTATTTAAGCTGCGAGGACACTCGACCGGACTACATATTTTCCAGAAATTAGAGGAATTTAGGAACTTTATCTGACTAGATTAAGGTTCTTAATGAACTCTTAACATGATAACGGGTTCAGGCTGGACTTGGGAGAATCTGGAGGAGAAATACTATGCATAAAGCATGCAACGATAATTCCAAGGAATTTGCTGTGCCTTCGGTTATTCTTCGTTATTTTTCTGTTCTCTTGTTTTGCTCATTATGCAGATGGCACGCGCACACACACACACACCAACACATACACACAATTTACTTCGGAAAATTTCCGTACGTAACCCAGAGCTATTGATTAAAATTTTATTCAAGTTATCGGAAGAATGCGCTACCAAATGTGGACTTTTCTCAATAAGCGGAGACTGAAAAATTCTATAATTATAATTCTTAAGTTTTCGAACTACGTATATACGGAAGAAAATGCAGCAGCGCATGAAAGTAGTTTTTCATTTACGACTGAACAGATCTTCAGTTTCTGTCTGCTCCGTTAAAGATCTGCGGCATCAGCCGAAAAGATACAATGAAGTACCAGGTCAAAAATCTCATCAAGTGTTTATGAAGCAAAAGCAAGCTAAAGCTGTCAGTCTTCGGTATATCTCACAGATGACCATAAACTTTTACTAAATATTGGTCGGCATGTGATAACGGGATAGAAATCGTATCTGGTTTGATCAAGAAACCAGAAGCACAGAATAAAAGAACGGAGAGTCTGCTAATGACGTATTCTGTGCTGCTGAACTAGAACGCGCCATCACTTTTTTAACAGGATTCAAAAACGTTATGTTTCTCAGGTATAATCAGCAAAATAGAATTCGAGGAATCCTTAAATCGGATGAGCAAGAAATCCTTGAACCCACGGAGCATAACGCGGATGACACTCGGTTATCACAGTTCAATGTCTTCACCTGCGATTCCCAATCGTTGGTTGTGAGTTGTGCCTTCGTAAAATGAGGCAATTCGAAAAAGTCCGTTGGCCTCGCATGAAAATGAATCAGGCTCAGTTTGCTGATCTTAAGGGATAGTTTCCGAGCATGCAATTTGCACTTCATAAATATGAATCCTCCATGTAAATCTCCCTTCAACCTGACATGAAAAATCACTCGTTAGCCAGACATTTAGATTACATCAATAAAAAAACACAAATTCTTTAACTTAAGAGTACAGCTCCGATTACTATACTCAGCACCACTATCGCATTTTAGATAAAACATGTGAAATTATTGTTCCGTATTTTAACTAAATTATTTCTAAAAAAAGTTATTCGCTACTCGAAATTCCAAAGAATTTGCAAAACGACCTCACAGAATTCTGAACTTACGGCATGTCCTGGCGAAATTTGACATGCTGATGCTTTTCTCAGCTACGGGAACACGACGGAGTCCAAAATAATATTCTGCTGATATTTGTAAGCATGGACGCTGCATCATGGTGTGCATTTTGAAAATGTTGAAACCTAATTTTTTTGATTAGTATTCTTTTAAGATATTTTGATCTTTAAACATCGTCGTTATAGAGGAATGATTTCTACAATACTGATAACCGACTAAGTCGCTAGTGAAATGTTTTCACACTCGTAATGTATAAATAAAAAGTTTATTTTCACTTGCCAGCCACGATTGTAAGCAAAATATTTGAGCCCTGAAACTTTAGCATTTGACGTTCATGAAGAGTTTACCTTCATATCCATTCTCGGTCTCACAAAATGATGTATGGGGCTCAGCTTCAGTTAAAAAATTCAGCTTTCTGAAGCAAACGGTGCGGGTACGCTCATGTAGTCAATTTTTAAATTCAGCCCATCCTTCATGCGGACCTAGAGATCAGATCAAGCTATTATATTCAACTTAGCCTTAAAGATTTCATTTTAAATCTCTACTTTACTGCTTATTCTATCCCAAAGATCAGTCCATCTCTCGACCATGGTACACAAAGTACGGCGAACTAATTCCTCCACTATTTCTGAGAATGAAGAAAGTTTCAAGACAGTGGAACAAATTTTCCAGGTTGGCATAATTCGATTCAAATAACATCAATAAATCCCCGTAGAACACTTCAAAATATTGAAGCTAAGGCGTTGAAGAGCGTCTTCCCATCAGATAAAGCGACGGCCGTCCCTGCAGGTGTGTCGCTATGGCTTCCAAATTTCTCTGTAAGGAGATTACTTGATGAAGTGGGTCTGATTGCGAGCTCATTTCTTTACATGGCTACTGAGCGGACATGATAGATGACTATCTTCGGCTGAGTTTGAGGCACGGGAACATCTCTTTAGCGAGTGATGGAACTGCCTGGACGCTCGGCTCCACTCACAACGAGGTCGGCTTGAGGTGCAGGGCGCTGCTCACAACTCTGGGGTGATGAATGGGGGGCATAGCTAACGCAGGTTCCGAGTACTTCAATTGAGGTCAGGAATACTAAAAAGCTTGATACAGCAGACTCAACTAAACGAACAGAAGGGCTTCAAAAATTATGGTGACTTAATTTTTGTGTTTATGAAAAGAAAATTATTCACTTTTATGAGTACTCAGATGATGAAACTAAGGAAGACAGGTTTCAAATCGCAAAGTCCGAATCCTGAAACCAGAGCACAGTAAATTTGATGTATAAAATCGCAGACTAATTGCTAATTCTGGCTGAGTGGAAGCAACTGCATTGCTGCGCTCGAATTTTTAAATTGGATTCATTTATTCAACTTCTTAGCATCAATCTCATGCATCCCATCTAATGTTCTTATGGCTTCGAATAAACCAAATGTTCTGCTGCATTAGCATCGTAAAATAATTTTAAATACAAATGGAAAGAATACGTTTTAAGAAAAGCGGAAAAAATCGTCTTTTCTGAAATAAGTCCAACACAAAGCATGGCTCAACTCGGGATTCCAAACAGTAAAACTACGACCCTAAGATTGATGTGAAAGTCAAGTGAAAGCTCTTATAGCGATTTTTAATTCACTGGCCGATTGCTCAGCGTGAAGTGGTGACAAACGTCAAAATTTAAAATTGACAAGAATCGTCGTGTGATTCTATGTACTTACAAAATTTAAAATTTATAGTTGGAAGTTAGCCTATTCTAACCTAAATTCACTCATAGATAAAATATGTGTGCGATTCTTTCCGCATTCATCAGGCATATAAAAAGTAAACTTCCATAATTTTACATTACTGACTGCGACAACGTCACAGCTTCAACGTGAGGCCATACTTATTAACGTAGATCTGAACTACACTGTTGAAGAGAGCAGGCTTGCGTTGAATCTCTTCTCTTAGACGCTTGAAATTAAACACGAATTTAATTTACACTTGAAGGTAGATGAATAACCCATTTGCGATGCTCCAGTATTACACATGCCACGGTATTGAATGAAGGGAAAAGTACAGAAAATTTCTGAAGTAAGTTCACTCAAAATTTGTCAAATATGTAAGTCATGAACACCCTATTTGTAGTTACATGTGCGTGGCTCGATAAAAATATCTAAGGAAGTGCGCGGTATGCCTGGCTAACCTAGGCTCTGAGCTTTCGTTTCATAACAATAAAATTTATTGTTCAATTTACTACTCCTAAAGTGATACCGATTTCAACGGTATTGTCTTGTAATGGCAGTTGCTTTGAATTTCTTAAAGAAACTTTATTAAGTAAAACACAGTACTTCGTCAGGTTTTCAATGCCTTATAACTACTGACCCGTGAGTGATGTGAAGAATGTAAGGTTTAAGCTTCCTTTTCCAAGCGAAACACTTCGTGTTTCCGTGAGATTTAGTTTGCTCCTACCGGGAATCGAACCCTCACTGCCCAGCTATGAGTGATGCACGGTTCCAGCGCACCACAGAGCCCACCTCCCACTGGCTGCAAGGACGTATTCTTCAGCGATGCTCAAACTTATGTTTTCGAAACCATAAAACTATTTCTGAGATTTCGGATCACAGCTCTCCATCTTAAGCATGTCAACTTCGATGTAAAACATTGATGAGTTCACCCTTCGGCGAAAGTAACGTTATAATTGGTCCTCAAAATGATATTGAAATCATACGATAATTTTAATGAATTGCTTTGTAGATTGGGTTAATAAAACATTAAAACAAGCATGTGGGCATCAAAAAACCAATGGGCGCGTGAATAAAGTAATGCAAGTATTACCACAGTGTTTCATTTTGAAGTACTACTCCCTTAGTAACCGTAAAACAATCTATGTTTCAAGGTGATCTCGGGTAACGTATCCTAAAGTTAGAGTAGCTAAAAAATTTGAATTACGGAAATGCTTCAAACTCTCATGCTCTTGTTATGAAAGCATTTTAGAGGTACATTCTATGATCAGTTCCCCCAAATAGAACTTTTAAGCACTTTCAGTTCTCAAAATCTGAGCATCAGATGATCGGTTTACTTCATTAACAGACCGCCGTCTTTCTAAAGCTCCTGATGTTCAAGTATTGAATGTTGTTTCAAAGATCGAGATTTTAACCAGGAATGTAAAATGCTCATATAAATTTTCTGCGTTAAGGAGACATCTTTTTTTAATCTCATTGGAGTATCGTATTTCATAATCTTCTTGATTTAGTATTCTGAAATATTTTTTCAGAGATAATGAGAGAAAGTGTGAAGCAATCATTTGCAGCTTTAAGGTGCTCAATTTACCATAATCTGATATCATTATGAATTCTCAGCCTTTCAACAATTAGAGGAGACCACTTTTTCACAGCCAGACCATGTCCATCGTAGGATAATAGAGCACAATGAAAAAAATACACATTTATACATACAACAAATTACGAGCACCCTTATTGCAACAAAAGAATTTTTTTGGCGTTCCACTCTACTGCCCTAATTTGGATGCCGGAAAAATCACGAGTATCGTGAACATCACACGATCTTCATTAGTACAAGGAGCCCAAGAAAATACATTTTCCGAGTTCCATTGCATACCTTCTAAGTAAAAAAACATTTCACAGGTGCGTAGCTTTGGATGAAAACCTTTAACCAGCTAGGTATATAACTTTAAATTGAGTACTGATAATATTCTTCGTGAAATAGAAAACACACACATGTTTATTGTTTTTTACTCCCTCAATCGCAACGACAGTTGAATATGAAATACTCGAAGAATCTTCAGAATTCCGATTCCCCGTTTAAGTTACCGTTACACTGTTCGCCTTATTTTCTCTCCAGCCGACTGCCGGCGGTATTAACGCATGCTGCGGGCACATGCGCATGCTCATACACATGGGTTCCAATTGTAGCGCCACGCTGTTATCGAAGATACATAACCCGACCTAGATTCATTTTAACAATGCACTGTCGCTCGATGACGGATGCTCGCAATTAGCAGCGCATTAGCAAATCGGAACGTCCGGATCATAAAGTCATGAAAAAATGGCACGTTTGATCAATGAGGAACTCGTTAGAAGTTCGGTGAAAGAGGCAGGGAGTCTGCATGGGTGGTTTGGTTTGAATCAGATTACTGTTTACGCGTAGCGAGGAAAAGATTCCTTCGAATGCTTTGAAAAAGATTCAGTTTTGGAATATAGGGACACGTTGGAGTTTAAAAAAGATCATTTCAAAGAAGGGGATTTGAACTCATTCCCTAAACGTGTAAATTCATAGGTTTTGTTATAATAAAACTCTCAGTCATAGTTTTTCTACTTCATCCTCAATTTAAAAGTCATTTTACTTAACGGTTAATTATTCTCACTTTCCCTAGTGAAATAACGTTTCCCCATTCTTTCATAGGTAGACATGAATATCTTCGATGATTACAAACACTTTAAAGCTATGTGCGTCCTATCTCTCAGTCACAAATTTCAATTCAGTATGGGCGCTTTTAAGTCATTATTGCCATTGCAATACATTTTAATATTTCTTGTGGGACTCACGGTGAATGAAAATACATTGCTCGGTAAGCTCAAGACGCAAAAAATTAATGATTATCTTCGCTAATGTACTCAAAATAATTATGCGGCACTCGTTTGAAAATGAGCTTTTACGACATGAAGTAAAGCGTACAGTCAGTGGAGAAAAGAAGCTGACAAATATTCGGCCATTTTAATACGGAAAATCCTAACATAAATTTAAAAAAAATCGCTGTTTAAATCCTCAAGTCCAGCCGTCTGCGAAACCAAATTAATGTGCAGTCCCTAAGAAACTATGAATTGGCCGTAAGTATAGGTTGACTTAGCAAATTTACAGCCTTACAATACAATTTTAACTGCTAATTGTCGTTCTACTATATAATGAGAATGGGCGAGGAAAAACATGTCCAATACCTTCTCTACTCTTCCACAACATATTCGTAAATACATGCACGTATTCTCGTATGTATCACTCGTAGCATATTCAATTTCGCAACATTGATTAGGTATGTATGAATCTGTGGCTAATTCAAACTTATAGGCTAAATTTTCGTGTTGTAGCTTTATTTTAATGAGATTTATTAGCGTCAGCAAATGCCAGCAGTAGGTTGGGTAGAAAATTAATAGGAGAATATTTAATATATGGACTCTTAGATACTTGTTCATTATGATGAATAGAGGTTATCGCAATTTTTTCCTGATTTCTACCTGCGGTAGCAGCCTCTTTCTTACCTAATGTCTTCCATAAACTAAAATATTAGACATTAATGATAAGTCAAGAGAGCTATCAATCAAAATTCATGCTTAAAGGCTATATAATTCATGATTTATGTAAAATAATTTGTTAACGTTCGCAACTGCCCACTCAAGCTAAAAGATGTTCGATGAACACAATATAGGTTTGAAACTACACTATACAGGCTTGAAACTACACTATACAGGCTTGAAACTCATCATAGGCAACGACGTGTACCACTTCGCTTATGGTTCCTGAAATTACCGCGTCCGAGGCCCATGAAAACTGTCAGTGAATAAATTTCCTAATGAAAACGAATGGCTTGTAAACTTCGTTTATTAAAAATACAGGACAAGATGCTATGAGAAACGGTTCAACTAATAGAATATGTTTTCAGACTAAAATGGTTGTGGATATCCCACGAGAAATTTAAAATGCTTCCTTTTAGCACTTTCTCGCTTGTTAGTGTCCAGTAGAATTACTCCTGATGAATGTTTATTCGCGTATTAAATACAAACTTTCACAACTATAACTTCAAATATATTCAAACTTCAAGCAGTGGATAGTAAGAGCAAAATATTTTGAAATTCATTCTTTCCATTTACGTTCATTTTAAAAATGCGAAGAAGCATAAAATATCATTTACTCAGTGTTGAGAGCACACTAGTCATTACGACCGAAGTTAAGTTCATTCTAACCATCGCTCTTCAAATATCGAGTAAAAAACTAGATTTATTCTCGGTTCCAAGGCTTGAACTGTTTTCAATTTTCATGTGTCATTATTACAGCAAAAAAAAATGAACATCAATAACGCAGTCCAAAAACGCAAGCGGAATGCTGGCTATCAAATCATTTATCTCGGCTCACACTTTGAAAGCTCGGTTTACGTAACCACTGAAAACATTTTTAGCGAGTTGTATATTTTTCGCAGAAGCCTTTCTTGAGAAATAGCAGACTACGATACTAGTCCCGTCTTTTCGATGCCTAGGTTTTCATGGAGGCTTTTTTGCTCAATCAGGTGAAACAGTGGCAAGGTGCCACTTTGGGAGCGTCTTGAGCGTTGTTTAATCTTCGCTCGATGCCGTCTTTTGCAGAGGAGAGGGTATCGCTAAAAGATCTGCAAAACGCTCGCAGCGTCTGTGTGCCATTTCTTCGCGAATACTGAGCTGAAATTGCTGCGGTTGAGTTGTTAAACATTAGGTGCGTTAAACACTCTTGATTGGGATCTCTGCATTAGTATTCAGCCAAAGAATACCTTTTAAAGAACGTGTGTAGTACAGTTGAATAAAAGGGTCAGCAAAACTAGTCTTCTTGAATTTTACCTTTACCTAATTGTGCATTCTGAAACTGCTCGTATTTTAGTGCATCTGATATAAAAAGATGTTCATCGGTTTAAATACTGAAAGATTTTTATTTCATGATTTAGTTGAGATCTGTCTTCAAAGGAGTAAATTTCTTCAGATCATACTTAGCTCACGATTGGGTGACAGAAACTTTAAATATCAGTAACATAGCAGTTCTAAGTGCCGACAGTCGTTTTAGTTTTGCTCGTATTTATGTACAGGTATTAGATGACGATACATATCGCACTGTATTGATCTTCAAAATTTCCGTTGAAATTAATTGAGTTTGCTTGCAGGTTTCTAAGGGCCCAAACCTGTTTTGGCTTCACAGCCCCTCGTGAGGAAGATCAATGATGGATTACCCAAGTGTGAGTCCGACGACTCTGTCACAGCATCGAGTTGCTCACATGAGAAGTGGATGTCACTGTCGAGCCGTAGATGCAGAACTTCAAGTGCTGTAAACGAGGTAAAAACCTATTCTACACCCGGTCATCGGATACTTTCCAGTCAATTAACGTTTCACTTATCTCTTCAATAACTCGTCTAAACTATTCAAGTTTTAGCTGCTTGCGAAAAAATCTTAATCTAACGGGAGCATTTCTTGCGAAGCTTCCAAATATGCAGGGCATGGCACTTCGCCTTATCGTATATTGACGAGAAAGAGCCACCATTACTGGCTTACGTCCACTTTTTCCAGCATTGTATTATCTACCTATCATTCTGAGGCACATTTGATCGTCACTTCAACGTGAATTTACAATGGAGCCAAAAAGGATACATTCAGTTTATGACTGTGCAGGCTCCTTAAAGTGGGAAGATGTGCAATTGAATACCGCTCCCTGTGCTTCTAGATTTTCAGTTTACGGCATTTCTCTTAGACGAGTGGACTGTATCTGCAGTTCCCACAAGTGTTAAACAACCGTTACGTGTCATATCATTTAGTACATACTTACTTTATTCTGCAACTTGCTGATAGTCCACGGTGAAAATAAAAAATTGTCTCAGACAACTACCAGATCATTCAAATTTATCGCAAGCCACGAGCGAAATTTCAGCCTAAGGAAGAATACATTCTTTCAAAACCTTGGCACCTTAAAGTCTGTCTTCAAAGAAGTTATACATACCAGGAATATTTTCATATCAGTATTCCTTGTGCTAACACAGTCAAAAGACGGAAATAGAAAGCCAGAGCGAGACAAAATGAAGTCATTTGCCTGCGTCCCCTAAACCAACGGACTAACAAGGGTAAAATGACTCCCTGTTATTACACGTCATTAGGCCCATAATGAGTGTTTTGAAGCCCAACACACCAACTTTAGCTACAAAACACCCTTAATTATTTTCAAAGTTAACCCGTTCTTCTTTTTTCGATTGTTTTTTTACCTACTTTGTGGAATTTATAACTGTCTCAGAACCTCGAAGTCCTTCAATTTTTTGAAGGAAAACATGAAAATTTATCGACAGAGTTGAAAGTACCACTATTCAGCCTGGCAAACAACCATCATACTCAAAACCAAATTAAAATTCGTTTGAGAAAATATTAGTAAAGAATCATTTTAAAAATTTCTGAGCCAATTTTCTCTTTTTCTAACGAGCTTAACCATGGTTTAATTAGCTAAAACTGACCATCGCTAAGCCTTAATGAACATGAAATTCGCTTGCTACTGAGAACAGTTCCCCTTCACCGTTTCATAGCCCAAGGGAGCGTTAGAAACATCATTGTTTACGACTGGGTGGAAGCTCCGACTTATGAACTCCATAAAGAAACCCGAATCGAATCATCTGAATGGTTCTAGCGATACCGATCTTAGAAAAAATAATCTGCAACAAAACTGCTTCAACTGACCCAAGCACCGTAAAAACCTTTAGCCTGCAGTCAATAGGAGCTACAGACCACAGTATGGAAGACTTAACTCGTATTTGTTACGTATCAGATCAGGGATTCGTTAGTGAATCCGTTCTCCATCAAAGACAAGACTCATTGTCTCGCCGGTCTTACTTAGTCCGAAGAAACGCCCGTCGAAAAACGGTGGAAAAGAAAGCACCTTCTCTTTGAGTCCTTCCAGTGGGACCGATAGAAGAAAAAGCCTGTTGGGCTCGTGGTGTAATATCATGAGTCTCCTGTTGGCTTCGTGAGTTCGGACCGGCCCCCCGCTGCTGATCTATGGCACCTCGGGCAACTGACGTACAGACTTGGCACGAGCCAAGCTGTGGAGGGGGCCGCTGTGGGGCGGTGGAGGTCAGTTCACTGCCTTCTGGACCACTGAAATACTTCAAGGGGAAGTTTAAACTGATGATTGAATTAGTCAAACTGATTTTGCTTCTTCTGTAGCTTTGAGGAGATCTGAAACGTTTGCAAACGGGTATCTAGTTTAGTATCTGAGATGAAAGGCTGCTTCCGAGAGCATCTGTTTATTATGCACTGTCACGGCCCGGAAGTTTTTCATGATGTTATGAATATCTGAGAAGTAAAGGACAATTATAAAAGGAAATGCCTCTGAAACCTCTGTTCTTGAAGCAAGAAAACCCAGTTCAACTGTTCCGCTTGAGCCTCTAGGTTTATAATCATGGATAATTTTTTGGTCACCCAAGTTTTTTCCATTTTCGCCACCTTTTGACGGAGCGGTGGAAAAGTTGGGCTGGGAAGTTAACCGCAAACTTACTCTTGCTTTCAGAGTCATATTTACTCTGAAATTAGTCGCAATCTGTGGACATAACTCACATTCACAGATAATGTAGTAACTGAAGTAAGTTGAAAAATTCCTTAATAGTTACAGACACCAAAATTTTCGGATTAAAAATCATGAGAAATTAAAAAGACTCATTGATTCGTAATTTGCAAAAAAATCACACCAGCATTCACTGTAAAAAAATCAGCTGATGAATAATCCTTATATTCCGGATGAATCATACTAGATTGTGCCTTGGAATTCAATTTTGTCAGATGTTAGAAAGGTTATTTTCAATAATTGGCTTAGGATCCCTGAATAATTGGGTATATATTTATTCATACAGAAAGTATATGCATCCTTAAATTCGATGTCCAGAAATTCAAGGGAATTCGATGGTGCACGCTGTAGCCCCTGGCACTCGACTTGCTCCACACAGCAATTTAGCGATCGTCTATCAAATGAAAATCAGAAATCACGCATTCTTTATTCAATAGAACTTCAGTGCCAGGGTTGAATTCTTTGAAAAAAGTTCGGTCATTTAAGACTTATTATACCAGGAATACTTAACTGGAAAAATAAGTCCGAGACAGGAAAGCTCGTACGTTGTTTTCATATTTTGGAAATTATTTGCTTTCCAAAAATGAATACACATGAACATCGTATTCATACTCGTTGAATCCTAATCTTAATTATGCATTAAATACGCACCATATAAATTCAAATTTTCTCTAAAACTCCAATACACCGGCAGCCTTGTTAAAATTGAATTCGATCGTAGAAAACACCTTAAATTATTTGCAAGTTCATTTGACTGGACCCAAACGCGGTCAAACAACGCCATTCAAATTGTAACTGATTCCTTGCCCGGAGAAAAATCGACCAGCTCGAAAGTAAACGCACTGATCCGATGGGAAGCGCGTTGAATTTAGAGTACAGTACGCGTGGCGTCATTGCACGGTCACTGCGCCTTTGTTTCGTGCAGGGCACTTCTTTCCCCGCCACCCAAGCATTTCGCGTGCCCAAAGGGAAATAGCGACGTTCTACCTTCCATTTGCTCCGAGGTTTTCGTCTGGAATAGGATTTACTGCTGGTCAGCGTGTACAAAGAGCAGCTTGTGGGTAACAATGCATTGTAAAGTTGGTTGGCCAGCGGTCAGCCATTCTTTCCTTTCTGTCTTCCTTCCTAATTGCACTTGCGTTCGATCATTCCCTTTCATAAGTCACGTGATTTTGATCACGATACACATTCAAAATTATGAACTAGGCATCAGGTATTACTCGCAAGAAAAGATGACCAAAGAGGTGTGCTGGACTCGACCGGAACAAAGCCGGAGATATTTCTGTATAAGGCAGATCCGTGAAGGAACCCCTCCTTTGAGCCCTGATTTCAACCACGCGATCCTCTTACAGGGGTCAGTTAATGGGCGCTGGATGCATTCGTTATGAAAAGGGGAGTACGTCGATTTAGAAGTATCGAAATAAAGCTGTTTGCTGTCAAATAAAAGCAAAAAAAAATCCGTGTACTAGCCTAGGTTTTTGGCGAGGTTTATACCAGAGTATGAAAACAGTAAGATGTGAATTTTAAATTGTTTAATGTGAGAATGCTCATTGAACAAAACGTAGCAGAATAAAATAAACACACGAGCTCGCGGTCCTAAAAAAGTGTGATTTACGAGACAGCTTAGCCACTGAATTAGATCTTTCTGGTAAGAGTCGACATCGATCTCCTTACATACGATTACCTAGTGAAGGTATTACCTAGTGATTACCTCACCTATTGGTGGTATTACCTGGTGGAGGTATTACATAGTGGAAGTATTCCCAAGTGGAAGTATTACCTAATGATGTTGTTACGTAGTAGTGGTTACCTAATGGTGGTATTACTTAGTGATGGTAGTACTTAGTGATGGTATTACTTAGTAATACCTAGCAGTGGTATTATCTAGTGGTAAAAGTGAACGCTTTACGAAATGATTTCTCGAAAATTGTTCCCCGCTACAAAAAGAACGTATGCATAGATCTGAGCGGTAGATTTTGAAACTCAGTCTAATGAAATTAGCAACGTAAATGTCTGATTACTTTTAGAGGAAAATATGCGCCCCTCCGAAAAACTTGAATTTCAAAAACAGCAAGACGGAATTGCATTATCTTCATATGACCGTCCAGATGCTCCACTGGATTGAAAGAATCATCACCTTCGAATTCACTCATTTGACAAACGTAAAATAATTATTTTTTCTACCCCGTATAAACATATTTAAAAATTCCCAAGCGGAATCTTTTCGTCACAATTTAGTGTTTGAAATATTTAAGAACAAATAAACAGATTTGTCAGAAACAAAACCGCTTACATGGCGCGAAATGGTCAAGGCTTATAGATCCCTAGAAGAAGGTACATACATTTAACTTTCAGAAACATTTAATAAGATGAACATACCTAAATGGGACCGTCATAGTGTTCATGTTTGTGGCCCAGGTAAATTCATTTCGACCTCCGTTTACTGTGCCGGAGAAAGTGAGGCTACCAGTGTTTTTGGTGGACGCCTCCACCTAGAGTGGATCCGAATTGTTTTCTTCCTCGACGCTAACTCAAAAAAGAATAACGCTGCAATCCAGAAGGCCAATCTCATCTGCGTCCATTTGTTCATCTGTGCTTCAGATTATCTGTTCCATCTTTGACGTTCATGATGTGCTTAATCCACCTGCCCTCATTGCATCACAGGGCTTTAAAGTCAAAAGTCCGTGCAGATGAAAGGGAGAGATACAAGGAACTGGGGCTGCAGTGCCGGCCTAACATTGGGAATAAGCACGCTTTTATTTTCTTATGACAAGTGCGCCCGCATGTCCTTCCCATCCGAATTTTTAGCGGAATATCATGCATTATCATAAGTTACATTTTCTCATCAATTAAACTAGCTTAGGCAAACTGTGCTGAATGAAATGATTCGAACTACATATAAAAGAATAGTTTTTACTAAACTTTATCAGAGACGATATAACCATACAGAATTTAAAGTTTGATTCGTAGATTTTCATTTCTTTTATATATGTTTCAACATTAATATGCTTACAATTCTTCCTATCGTTTGTAATGCACTAAATGTGTAGAGGAATACCCACACCGTCCACTAACACAATAAAATTCTGTAATTTGACGGCAACACTGGCAGTACTCACGCTGCCAATAGTTCATTTGTGTAACAATTTATTCTTTACAAATGACTTTAAGGGTCAGTAGAGAAGTTCAAATTCTTTAGAAGTTTTTGTAGTTCTTTAGAACTACACTCCAACTCCTAGTTAATTATTCATCACACTATCAGACGATAACGTTGCAAGCAATTCACCGATAACTCCGGCAAGCTCGCAAGGCGGATATCTAACTCATTGGATTTAATTACCGATTAGCGACAACGAAATAGGGAGAAGTTTAACGTTCTTTTTGTCGTCAATTTCCCCGTTAAATGGTATGATTACAAGAAAACGGAGTTCCTCTAAGTAACCATTAGATCACAGAACTTGAAACACGAGAATAAGCCTCAATCGGATGATCAGCGCCAATACAATCCTGAAAGTTGTAATGAATATTTTGCTTCCGAGTGGTTATTAGAAACTGGAAGCATTGAATGACGGAACGTGTGTTTTATATCATTAACATTTCTAAAGGTTTTTATTTGCATCTTATTACAGCAATGACCAGCGGAAACATTGCCTTCAATTTGATGAAATGAAATTCATAAATACTTGAAAAAGCACTCGACACTCGGAGTGTAAATTATTTTATATTTACGTTCAATGAAAACATGAAGGAGATTTAGAAGTTTTATACTTACACCAGTTTTGCAAATCCCTCAAAGTATTTTTGAACTCTCATCTATCAATTATATTTTTCATCCTGTATGGGTTTTACAGGAAAACTTCTCTGATTTCTCAACTTTGATTTGGCCCAGAAACTTTAAATGTTTCACTTAGTATTTTACGTCCTTTATTTTCATTCATCGAAGTGTCGATGCTGCTCCTCCAGTAGTGCTTTGCTTTCATTATCATTCCGCAAAAGATTGTCACCAAGAATTCCAAGATACATCACCATTTTCCAAGAATCCTTCACCATCACCAAGAATTCCAAGATACATCACCATTTTCGTCTCGTTCCTTCGAAACGGAGAAGTGGGTCCGATTCCGTCGGTTGAAAACCGGTCAAACGGACTGCAACTGTCACCATAATACAATTCCAGTTGGAATTAAGAAAATTTGTAATTTATATTGACTTGAAAAGGTTTCAACAGAGATTATCTTATTTGTGAATGACGTGATGTTTTCCTCAGATAGAGACTTCCTTCCCTCGTCTCCGGAGCATCCATATTTTTCCTAAGTTTTCATTGAACGGATCGAATGACTTAGCTAAATTCCAGACAGCGTGATGATAGAGTGTAGCGGGATTTCAAAATATTGAAATGTTGAGAGCTGACTCAAAAGACTAGAGCAACAGACGTTAAAATTGACATTCCCGATTGAATTTACCAAAGTTTTACTAAGAAGGCAAACGATTCGATCTCAATTGCGATTTCAGAAAACTGTTTACCTCGTGATATATAAAGTTGTAATTAACCTATGAAATTTAATACCTCACATTACTAACGTCATAAAGTGAATGAAGGCATCTCGCTAACGATTTGACCGTCCACTTTAGGTAATTTTTTCTTGAGCTCAATGCTGATTAACATTGCACATATGATTTAATATCAGATTTATTTTGCAGCAGTTGCATCATTTCTCATTGAGTAACATATGTACGTTTATTAGTAAGCATATTCATAAAATTTTAACAACTATCATGTTGAATTTATATATCAAGCTCAGAAATGTGCAAGTGATTCAGCATGCGGGTTACAAATGTTTTTTTACAGTAAACGGTAAATGAAACATTCGCAGTTGCATTTATATGGTACCACAACATCTTACTACAATTTGGAGGAAGTTTTGGGCTGAATAACGTTATTGTAAATAACGATTGGGCAAGAAAACATCAAAAAGAAGATTCTAATGCGCAGCTTCACCGAAGCTAACAGAAAGTATTTTCAAATATGATTCGCGAATAAATTTCAGGAAAATTTAGAACCCCATTTAGAGGGAGCGCTGGTGTTGCCCCAGAATAAGCTCCGTGAGCAACATCACGCTGGTGATAGAATGCTGAATGAGGGCCGCGCTGCAGAGCAGACTTCCTCTTCAATAGACCTCTGAAGAATGCTGCTCTTGTTCAGATTCATATCGCTGACGCTGGAAATGCACGCTCAAAAAGAAAGACCGTGAATTTCGTTTGCGGAGAGCTCTCAGAGAGGAAAACATTTACTTCTCTTTTAAATGTTCAAGCCTGGGAATATTTTTCTTCTGCTATCTTACGTTTGTTTAGAAGAAGGTAGCTTCTGAATCATTGATAGCATCAATTACGTGGTAAATCTTAACTCCTTTAAAGCGAGCAGTTTTAAATTCACAGGTGTTTTATGCAATTCAGCTCGATGCTTCAGATAAGAACAGTACATACGAGTATTACAAATATCACTTAAAGTTTTTTCAGGTATTCACACCATTGCTATTCGCCCGTCGT
Organism: Orchestia grillus; assembly: GCA_014899125.1. Lineage (NCBI taxonomy): Eukaryota > Metazoa > Arthropoda > Malacostraca > Amphipoda > Talitridae > Orchestia > Orchestia grillus. The sequence continues at coordinate 73,370 of VOMN01013690.1, forward strand.
TTTAAAGGCTCATTGGGTTTAGAATGAAAGAATGGTTTTATTGTAAAGAATGTCACTACATGTATTTGATGAACGTAGATTTATATGACAGCAAATTTATATTTCCCGTGGACAACACTTCAGTTTTCCTCGCACCTGTGAGCTCAAAAGCTGCTTGCAAAAACAACTGAGCGTATTGATACTTACAAGCAGCTTTATTTTACTCATTAGTTTCTAGCGTTAAATAGATCAGGCACGATCATATGTTAAGTAGCCTCGTCTCTCAAGACTTGATAACTACGAGCGCACGAGCACCAAAACAACCGAACGTCATATACGCAGTTTTTAAGCGTACGTTACAGTCACAGTTTAAAAAGCATGTTACATTCACAGTTTTCAAACGTGCGTTACATTCATATCTTTTAAACGTATGTTACATTCACAGTTTTTAAACGTACGTTACATTCACAGTTTTTAAACGTACGGTACATTCACAGTTTTTAAAGACCCGACGCCGAAAATAGTTTCAACGAGAGTCACCACTTATGAACACCTTATTGTATAATTCATGCATAATTTCCTTAAAAATGCCATCTGCTTTCTTAATTAAGAAAATACTAACGATAATTTTACAGAAAAATAACTCCTGAATTTTATACTCGAGCAGTGAAGATAATGCCATTGTAGGTTCGAAATTAACGAGAGTGCTGGATTAAATTCCGCGCTAGTAAAATTTGTGGCTCCACAAAATTTTAGTGTCTAATTCCTTCACTTCATTTGTATATGAGGTCGTTCTGATCTATGATTCTGACAAAAGAGAAATATCTCAATCGAAAATGTATATACATATGCTCGAGTAAGTAAATGTTCAGCATTCTTAATTTTTGAAATTTACTCTAATACTTGAATCATTATTAACGGACACATGAGGCATCAAACGCCATGACGCATCAAAGATTTACTAAAATAGATCGCATCGTTTCTTTTGGTGTTCTTTAGAAAGTGTGCTAGTTATTTAAGCATTCCTTAAGGTGCATTTTAAAAACATGCAGCGCTCTATATTCACCTGCCATTGTAAAATATGCCCAATCACAAAATATATTCAGGGACACATTTTACAAAACGTGCACAAAGCCATTCCAACTTCATAAGGAATTCCCATCACCAACGAAATATATAATTTATTTATAAAACTTAGCCCTCCTCGAGATGATGAAAGACACAACAGGATGTAGTTGACTACAGACACACGTAGAACGAAGACCGGATAGTTATTCTACCAGTGATCTTTAAAACAGCCGAACTTCTTTAAATTTCCATAACATAAAAACAATCCTGCGAAGACATGCTCGACAGTGATAGCTTATCTCATGAGTCCATTTGTCTCTGGCCTAACATTCAAAGTTTCACTTCCTGCGCTCCGTTTTATCAGAGAAGAGGAGCGATATACAGACATTAGGAGGCGTCTTCTTCCAGCCATTCTCAAGGATTCCGGATTCTTCAAAGATGCCTCTGACAATCTGCCGCCCAATGCAGCGCTTCTAACACTACTCATAAATTTCAATGCTTATGAGGCTGGTTATCGTATTTAGTGATCAAAGAGAAAATTTTATGGAAGCCTTCCTGACCATAAAAAATGAACTCGAAATTTTGTTACCGTGTGCAGGGTTGGACAACACAGTGGATCCCTGACCCAAACGGTAATAAAGATGACTTCAAACTGATTAGTCATTCGAAATTTCATTGGGATTCACTTTGTTAATCTGGGGTCTTTATCTCATCGTACGTTTTGGGTAATAAACTTTAATTTATGACGGAAATATGATTTGTTCATCCCAAGGGGGTGTGTGTAAGTAGCCCATTTTGACCTGCCTAAAGCATAAATTGCTCATATCAGAGGATAAATTCGCCGTTTTGCATGAGCAAAAAGTTGAGTATACGCCTGTAAACAGCTAAGCTGGAACAGTTCTTCATCATGAGAGGCACTCCCGGCAAAAATAAGTTGCATAAAAAGGAGCAGAGTGAACTATTTTTTCTTTTAAGTATGGCAAGATGATCCGAAACATTCGTTTGGTTCCCGATTGTGAAATAAGACAAAAAATGAACAGAAGTAAAGCATTTTCAGTGTGCAACGAAATAAAGCAAAATTGCATTATTCATAGGTTCTATGGAAATAAAAATACGTTCGTTTATTCGTTATTTTATTTTGCATCTATTAAACCGAGAAATGTGTGTCAGATTCTTTGCTGCCCCATGCATCGCTCATAAAACTAGTTCCCTCTAGATTGACGCACCATGATTAATACTGTTTTAATATTACTCAGTTACTTGCTAAAGTTCGGATTTATTTCCAAGCTAAAAATTAGATGATTGAAAAATTTGTTCATGATAATTTAATTATACTATAAATTTTTAAACAAACATATGAGACCAATTTTTTACGTATAATCTTAATCTTCACTTCTGGTGCAAACGCAGACAATTTCCAACTGAAACTTATGTATTAAATTTGAGCTAAGCTCTTCGGATTTATCAGAATTGAGTCGTAACTTGAGCATTTTAGGTCATCTTAATCTCAGTCAAATAGATGAATGACAAAAATTCAGAGCTTCAAAATAATCAAAAATATCCATGGAAAGTTCCACACTTATTTTAGAAGGTCACAAGCAATCTTTCTAAAAGCTACCGAAGTTCTAAGTAAGGAGGATTTCGCTAGTGACCTACTGCTGCTAGAATCGAATTCCATGTTAGGGGAATTTCCATATGTATGAATTGTTTCAACCCAGTCTAACTCTTCCGCCTCCCCATCGATAAATTTATAAAGCAACTAGACAACACTTGACCTGTTTGGTCAAAAATAATTTATCAAAGTGAGACCCTATCCAAAAATATATCCTCTGCAGTTAAGTCGGTATCCACAATAACGGATTAAACGAAGAGTATAAATTTCGAATATCTCAGAGCCGACAG
>VOMN01013692.1:0-12290 GCA_014899125.1 Orchestia grillus
ACTGCACAGGTGGGGCCATTTTACTGCACAGGTGGGGCCGCTTACTGCACAGTGTAGGATGTATAACTTCAATGAAACAAGTATACGATTTATTCATGTGTATCATGTATGCACCATCTACGTATATTATTGGTGCACCATCTATGCCCACCTATGATATCCATCTATGTATGTATATCATCGCTACCCGAATGAACACAGCACTGTACACCTTCAATAAGCCGGGAATTCATTGATGTACAACGCACGTGTACTACTCTGCGCACCAGCGCGTCGGTATTTTTCACTGTAGTCGGGAGTCCGATGAATGTGAATAAATGGATGTCGAGTAACATTTTAATGATGCTACATTTGCAAAATTGATGCTGAGGAGCCAAAGAAGTGGAGAAAAAGAGCGTCATTTATTCCCACACAAGTTCATACAATGCGTGTAACCAATCAGACTTTCACAGCAAGATTACCCCCTTGAAATGACATGTGCAATTCACGCTGAAACTTTTAAAAGTTTGATCGCCGTTCATTTCACCTCAACACACAAAACTGGAAATGCGCATGTGCGCTTTCTTGTTGTGATGGTGCACGGAGAAACCCATTTCTCTCTCCCCCATTGTAATGGCGCACGGAGAAACCCATTCCAGCCTCTTGATGCTTGGGTTTCAAAATGGAAATTCTGTCTGCGGAATCTGGGAGGAAGACGGAGAATGTCCTCCGACTGGCGACTAGAATGGACTCTACTGCAATTGTACGTAAGAGTGACGCTAGTTTTGGGTATTAAGATACGACTCGAGTTGTTTCTTTTTTGTGCTCTGGGACGTTATCGGTAGTAAATTTTGAGCTGATAGATTTCTCCAAGTAGGTTTGTGAACCACGGCGGCAGCAGGCACAGCCACAGCAGTAACAGCCACAGCAGTAACAGCCACAGCAGTAACAGCCACTGCAGTAACAGCAGCCACAGCAGTAACAGCAGCCACAGCAGTAACAGCAGCCACAGCAGTAACAGCAGCCACAGCAGTAACAGCAGCCACTGCAGTAACAGCAGCCACTGCAGTAACAGCAGCCACTGCAGTAATAGCCACAGCCACAGCCACAATCCCCGTCCAGACGTGGGCGCACAGCTACGGCTTCTCAGAGCCGCTGTCTGCACTGCTTGTGTCGCCGCTCAGGAGCCTGGTGGTAATTACAAGGTATATGAAAATCAATACATCGTACTCTACGTACGTCATTTGAGTGAAATGATTTTTTTCTGTGTTTGTCGCCGAATTTACCGTCTCGCAGAGTACAGAATTTTCTTCCCAACAAAACCACCAGAAGTCTGGGTAGAAATCTGAATTGTAATCTGGGCAAAAATTCTTTTAGAAATCCCTCTTTCCCTCCCCACAGAACACCGCACTTATACCTGCCTTGCGAGAACTTTTCCATCGTAAGGTTTTCCGGAAAGGTCTGAGCGATTTGAAAGTAATTATTCATTACGTCTTTTAACAATCTCATGTTGAGCCTTGCATACAAATGAAGTTAAACATTTTGAACATGATAATTATTTGTTCACGACCGAGTTTCCCATTCCCCCAATTTCAGGTGCACCCCCTCAACTTCGGAACAGGGGGCAAAAATTGCCATATTTGAGTGGCGACGCCGTTCATTTTTAGGAAGGGTGGAAATATTGCGAAGACCACCGCCATTAATTATTTCGGGAATGTTTGGTGATGCTGCTGCCGCACGCGGGGCATTGGATCAGAGATGGGCTGTACAGTTTAGGCTGGGAAGTTTAGCTTAGAAAACGACGGTGGCTGTGCAGGCATTGTGTCGCCAGTGCTTCACGTTTGGGAGGCAAAACGGAAAACAAGTGGATGATGATGATGAAAGAGCTCGCTAGAGTTTCCAAGATTACAGTTTATACTTTTTAGGAGCAAGAAAACCCTGGGAACTTGCTGGTCAACTCAGTGTTTTGGTTAAGTTGTTTTTTTTAGTTAAAACTGTAGTGGGTGCTGCCATTTCACGATTTAGTAGCAATAGCGTACGCCTCTTCGTTGTGGCGGTTGCGTGCTCGTGCTGCCAGCGATGTCCCGGGGCTGTTCTCACCTCAGTTATTAATTTCTTTTCAATAACGTCAGTTTCCAAACATGTCATGGTTATTAAAGAAATTAATAATCGATTTGATTATTAATTTCTTTTAAATAATATTGTTATTATTGCTAAATGTCACGATTATATCAATTACTAGACAACACGGAACCCGTTGGGTCAAATAAAATTTATCAAAATCAAACCGTATCCAGAAATATATCCTATGCAGTTAAGTCGGTATCCACAATACAAGATTAAACGAAGAGTATAAATTTCGAATATCTCAGAGCTGACAAACGTGCGCACGATTTCAAGCAAGTAAACAAACAAGACGGCTAGGGTTTTAGTATTATACTAGATTATTTCATCGACAAATTTTCTTTTAATATCAATGATTAATTCCTTATAAATAATACTATTATCATCAAATATTATTGAAATATCAATTTTCGATTCCTTTTAAATATCAGTGTAATATCAATTATTTAGGCTATTTAAATATTATTCATATCGACAAAGGCCATGGTAATATAAATAACTAATTCCTTGTAAATAACGTTATTAGTATCGACGCCACAAATGTTGCTGATGATAGTGTAGAGATTACTTCGGTTATTAGGAAATGATGTGGAGAATAATAATAATTAGATTATTCTGTCACTTGAGGAATGACTTACCAAACTTATTGATTGCAAAATTCTGTTACTTAAGGAGTGATTGATGAGTGAAACTTTATATTCGCATTACTCAGTCTACTGAATGATAATGCATCAAAAGTTAAATACATTCTCCGTCATATTCGGAAAAGCCTAAAAAGACTGAATTGGAATATATTTGGACTTACGATACTCTGGCACCTTATGTGGGACTGACTGCTGCCCTGAGGTGACGAGACTGCCCTGGCAGGCCTATGTAACTGACTCTATTTCTCTAGCTCATAAAGTCTCATTTCCGTCCTTTCTATTTCTCTTCCTTTCAAATTCTCTTTCTTTCTTTTTCTTTCTCTTTCTTTCTCTTTTTTTCTCTTTCTTTCTCTTTCTTTCTCTTTCTTTCTCTTTCTTTCTCTTTCTTTTTCTTTCTATTTCTCTTTCTATTTCTCTTTCTATTTCTCTTTCTATTTCTCTTTCTATCTCTCTTTCTTTCGATTTCTCTTTCTCTCTTTCTTTCTTATTCCTTTCTTCCTCTCTTTCTTCCTTATTCCTTTCTTCCTCTCTTTCTTCCTCTTTTTCTTTCTTATTCCTTTCTTCCTCTTTCTTCCTTATTCTTTCTTCCTCTCTTTTTCTTTTTCCTTTTCCTTTTTTCCTTTTTTCTTTTCCCATATGTATTACCATGAGCTGCTATGAGTTGTAACGGCCGTGCCACAGCTCATAAATTCTACCGTACGCACGTGACCTACACTCTCCAGTGACCACTGAGATTCAAGTCGATATTGACTGACTAGCACTCAGGACGATCAATCAACGCCAGGACAGTTGAGGTGGCGTATATTCGATACGAACATTCTGTTGAATGTTTCGGGCGAGAATGGGGTGATCGGGTGCGCGTGTGCGTGTGCAGGGGAGTCCTTAGGTAGGCAGGCACAAGAACAACAACAACCACGGATGACGATACACTAAATGGAAACTAGAGAGATACTGCGATGTAGCAAGAGAGAAGGAGGGAGAGAGAGGGCGAGAGAGCAGAGAGTGAGAGCAACCTTGTGAGTGAATTTGTTCTACATTGAACTAAAGTGTTCCGTAATGGCGACGCATGGACGGCCCGATGCAGACTTTGCCAAACGGCTATCGGTGTTTACAAATTGATCAACATTGCATGGAAATAGCATTATGAACGTAATGGGAGTAATCAGAGTGGGAGAGTAAAGATAACTACGAGAGATAGAAGAGAGGGAGAGAGAGAGAGAGAGAGAGAGGTGTGAGGGAATGGAAGGCAAAGCTTTGTTGTACCGTCCAGACCTCAGTAGCGCGCGAGATGCCGGTGAGGAAGCGCGTGCGGAGCTGCTGCTCACGGGGCCCGTGTCTCTGTCGCGATGGTGTGGGAGCGATGCAAGTAAAGAGAGGAATATACCGAGCCACTTGTAGCACTTCACTTCTGGCTCTCATAACGCCGTTGCTTACTGCGCCTCGATGTTAAGCAACACTCGAGAGCTAACAATTCACTCGCACGTTCTCGTCATACACTTAAAATAACCAATGCAACAATTCTTATACACACGAACTGTAATCGCGCTGAACACTCGTTCGTCTTGGCAAAAGATTTACTCCAGATTTCGGGATGCTGCTCAGTAGCATTCCGTATGACACCCACTCGCCGTGTTTCTGGCCGAATTCATGCTGGACAAGATTAATTCATACGAGCGCTCGGCCGTGTGCGTTACAAATGACCTTTAACTTTCGCTGTTTCCAGGCCGAGCGCTGGGCAGTTGATGCCCAGTCGGGGCAGGTCCAGCAATTAATGTTCATTTTAATAACCATGGTATTAAAAATGGTGTTGAAAACACGTTTGGTAATAACAATGATGATTATAACAATCTTGTTATTAACATGTTAGTGAAATGGCTGGTAATAACAATGTTGTTCATAACAATGTTTCTAGTAACACTTCTAACAGTACAATATTGTTAATAGTAATGTTGCTCATAATAATGATGTTAACATTTATAGCTAACTTGGAGCTTAGCATTTTGTCGTCCAGTTCTTCGGTTCAGGAGTTTTGGTTGAGACATTGTCAATTTAATAATTATGACGGAAAATAAGGTAACTATAGCCAATTTTTCCTACCGAAAGGAAGGTAGTTTCCTCTAAGGATAGTTTTTTGTTCATAAAAAGGCTTTTCAGGTCCTTCGCTTCTGAGTCCGGGGCACTAGGACATGCATCTCGCGCTCTTCATAGTTTATATTAACAAGTTTTTGCCGAGTTAGAGGACCTCGAACCCCTGTATGAGTCTCGAAACTGTCAGTGTGCGTGTAGGGGCAAACAAATAAATATTTCTTGCTATTGAACTGTGTCAAAAATTCTTTTTTAATTCTAAAGCATTAGTCTGTCTGTCAGGGGCCTAGAGTGACCATTCGAAGCGCCGTTTGTGGACAATTATGAATATTGTACACGTATGTTCATGGTTTTTTGTTTTCTATGAACGATTAAAGTAAAAGTATCACTAGTTTTAGCTTAAATTATATATTTTTCTATAATGTATTTCGACTTGGACTGATCGCCAGCGATAGAAGTTACTTAAATATTGGTAGCAAAGTCCGTGGAGTTGTGAATTAATCTAACGAAATTCAATAAAATGTACATGTTCCATGTCCATTTGCATTAACAGAAATTAATCTAAAGGTGCAAAGTCTTGTTACATTTACACAATTTTTGGAAGAAAATCAATTTCCATTTGGTGTAAATTTAGTTTGATTCCAGTGGAAATGGCGGCCTTGAAAAGCCCCCTTCCGGAGCTGGGCATGAACAGTAGGGTCAGGTTACTTTGGTTTGACAGTTGTACGCTAGAGGGCTGGCGTCGTCAGGAGGACACTGTTAGGTTGCCTGAGCAATAGAAAGGCTTTCGGGACTTCTATCTTTCGTGCCCACTTTGCTTTCAATTATCACATTTTTTCCGCTATCTCGTCTACACATTTTCTTTTAATTCATCCTGAACTTAGTGCTTCTGTGGGGAGAGGTTCCTGGGGAGGAAGGGAGGGGGTTGAGAACACTCCTTGTGCATAAATTTTCCATTCACAATCCATTCTAAATGGTACCTTCTCTTTGCTCCCTTGGGGCGCATTTCATGTTAATTAGGAGCTTGGAACTAACTAATAATTTAATATAATTTTGGGAAAGGTGGAGTGTCTCCAGTAGATGAACCGATAAGGCCACTCCCATGGAGGTAAAAACCTCCAGTATGAGAGTAAAAACTCCTCACAGAATAGTAAAAAATCCTCACAAAATAGTAAAAAATCCTCACAGAAGAGTAAAAACTCCTCGTAGACGAGTAAAAACTCCTCGTAGACGAGTAAAAACTCCTCACGGACGAGTAAAAACTCCTCACGGACGAGTAAAAACTCCTCACGGACGAGTAAAAACTCCTCACGGACGAGTAAAAACTCCTCACGGACGAGTAAAAACTCCTCACGGACGAGTAAAAACTCCTCACGGACGAGTAAAAACTCCTCACGGACGAGTAAAAACTCCTCACGGACGAGTAAAAACTCCTCACGGACGAGTAAAAACTCCTCACGGACGAGTAAAAACTCCTCACGGACGAGTAAAAACTCCTCACGGACGAGTAAAAACTCCTCACGGACGAGTAAAAACTCCTCACGGACGAGTAAAAACTCCTCACGGACGAGTAAAAACTCCTCACGGACGAGTAAAAACTCCTCACGGACGAGTAAAAACTCCTCACGGACGAGTAAAAACTCCTCACGGACGAGTAAAAACTCCTCACAGAAGAATAAATACTCCTCACAGGAGAGTAAAAGCCGAACACAAAATGTACATGTCGAGAACAGCAAGTGTGCGGCGAGACAACTAGCATTGCACAGCTTACGAACAATGTTTGGTGAGGATTTGACTTCTCTGTCAGAATGAGCGGCCATTTGTTGTCTATACACCAGGCCCTCGGAGGTAGGTTGGATTCCCGAGCTATTCTCGTAACTCCAACTACGTCAAAAGTTTCCCGTCTGAGCTGAAATTGAAGCTGTAACTGCATCTCGCTTCTTGAATCACACGGAATTTGGCAACCGTGGTTAACCAACATAACTCACATGACAATAATAACAGTAGTGAAACTAATGTTAACCTTGTCTGAACCTTAAATACTTTGAATACTCATTTTGTAATCCGTAGTCATGTCAGAATTTTTTTGCGTGTGGCGTTAAACAAAGTTTGTTTTATTTGCTTACCGAGATGGAAATATTTCGTTGTAAATCTCCCCTCATTGTCTGTTGGCTCGAATTATTCAGAAATAAGATTTGGAAATTACAAATACAGGGTGGGCAATAAATCACGTACCCCTTTTAAAAATTCTTTGACATCAATTTACGAATACGAAAAAGATAAGGTTCATTAAAACTAAAAGAAAAAATATTAAAGTTTAAAACATATAAATTTAAATTCGAAACACAAGAACTTTTAGATGCCCCTTATTATTGGCCAAAAGACAGTGTGCTTTTTTAACTGTGCTGTTCATTAGTTTACAGTTTTGCTGCTCATAACTGTCTTCTGTTGTCATAGTTTCTTCGAATTTCAACACTAGGGGTTTTAATCATTTCTCCTATGGACTTGTTTCATCTCCAAATGTTATACTGTAATTTCTCTGCACAGTCGTAACAAGACCATTATTTCGAAAGTGAAGCTATAAAATTTTTACTCGCTCCTCTTCCGTAAACTGCATTTTGCGTCTCATAATTTTACGACTTTTAAGCACGACTTGTAATTATCGTTTGTAGCACTGCTACGCTAAAAAAAACTTTAAAATCTCCTTTCATTTGAAATTAATATGACCGTTTTACTATTTGTAGTTTTATGGCAATAAATTTCTAGAAGAGGTACCTAACTTATTGGCAGCCCTGAACACTACGGAGGGTTTGAACTGGTATGAGAGGTGAGCGTGCAGCTTACGCATCAGTTCCGTGATTCAGCCTCATAGCTCCGAACGAGCAAAGCTTTCGAAGGCATATTTTAGATTTACGTATTTTCCTTCAGTTTCATCATAATCTTTCATGTTCTTGAATTCTTCCTCGCTCGCCCTAACGACATTTTGATTTCCATCAGGCCGTACCCGCAGATCAAAAGTAAATAAAACACTGGTTTGTAAGTCCGTAGAGTTATTTGGACGCTCACTGCCTGAACTCGTTAGATTTCTTTTTACATTGAGAGCATCGTCCACTAGGTTATCGTGTTCACCCGGTGATAAATAACTGAACTCTTCTTTAATTAGTCACGTGTTGAAATGATACTGAACTCTTGTTGAAATGAGTGCTCAGTGAAATGATATCAAACTCTCGGTGAAATGTTGGAACACAGTACATAAGATATCCATCGACAGTGCGCGTTCGAGAGAAGTGTGCAGAGCACTACACGTGGTGCACGTGGTGCACATGGTGCTGGTTCACGTAGTGTCTTCCATCATGCAATGAGAGAAACGCTCTCGCAAATTCTATACATAGAGCCCAGTTTATGATGAAAGACGGCCATTTTTAGACGTGCCAGGTAAATTCTGACAGTTGTAAAGCAACACGTAATTGGATAACTGTTCACGTCTTGCCGTTAGTTCCATGTTCTTTTCTTGTTCGTTCTCCTCTCCTTCTCTTTTTATTTAGATTAGTTTGATTAGATACCCAAATCACTTACGTCTACTTGTTGAATTTTTTGATAGACTTAAAAATCTGATGAATTTTGAGAGTACGCACAATAACGTTAGAGTTAATTTGGCCTACTCCCATAGATAATATTTTTGTTGCTTCTATGCTAAAAAATATAATGCCTCATCGTTTCACTTCTTAAATTAGTTTTAGAGTAAATGCACTGACTGAGGTTCTCGAATTTCACATTCAGGTGAAGGCCTTTGATTAAATGCAAGCATTTTACTTCAGACAAAATACTCTCAGAAATTAACTTTCATTCACATTGCATTTCTTAATTTAATTTTTCAAAAATTCAGAGAGTATATTCCCAAAACATCATTTGAAATCAAACGATCCAAAAAATAAATTCAGACTTTTTAAAATGCACTTTTATCATCACAAGCTTTTTTCAATTCGAATCTGGAAGATCAGTACCAAGAATCATTTAATTCCTTTTTACTTCTAGTTTCCTTTGATTCGAGTGAACCTTTTCCATGTTCCACCCCATTCATGCCATCCACTTAAACCTTCTCCATGTTCGTCATTCATCCCATCCGCTGAAACGGATGCTTCTCAAGCAGGCCTACATTTCTGTGTACGTCCGTGTAAATAAATAAATAAAGACTGTAAGTTGACTCTCACAAGCAGGCACAAACGGTTGAGCTAGTCGTAGTCGTAACCTAAGCTAAGTCTCGCCAGTATGCCGTGCGAACTGAGAGATGGAGCTTCCCTCCCACTATGCGAAGCATCCTAGATCATGTGTAGCCCGAGGACGCTTTTTTCCTCACGTCCCCTGAGGACAAGTATTTCAAGTAGCCATGGGGCTCTATAGCATGTATAAGTTGGTGAGTCGCTCTTTGCCCTGTCCTCAGTCTTATTTTTGGTCTGTAGCTGTGTGGCTCTTACTTTGGTCTGTAGCTGTGTGGCCCTTACTTTGGTCTGTAGTTGTGTGGCTCTTACTTTGGTCTGTAGCTGTGTGGCCTTTACTTTGGTCTGTAGCTGTGTGGCCCTTACTTTGGTCTGTAGCTGTGTGACTCTTACTTTGCGCGAATGAAGACGTCGCGTCTTCGTTGTCCCGCGCATGCTCAGTGTCTGCTGCTAGCGATCCAAACTGTGTTTTTTGTGAAAGCGAAACGTTAGTAATTTTGTCAGAGACACGCGTAGAACTCGTGTGTGTGTGTGCCTGGTGTGCTGCTGCTGCTTGTTGTGTACGAGTACTACTTCGTATACTCTGTGTGGCACTATCTGCACGTTGCATGTAACAATAGTACTCAATGTTCTGCCTGCATGTTACGTCTGAAGTGTTCAGTGCATCCCGTAAAGCAAAAGGAACTCGCAGCGAACGCATCAGGTTAGTGCAAAAGTAATGGCCGATTTCAAGGTCGATGTTGATGATGAAGTCGATACTCATGAAAATATTCATGCGTAAACACTGCCCCATTTGCTGTTAGGGAACTCATGTCATCAGTCGACAAGCTTATAAGTGGCATACTTTTAATATTGCTAGTAAAAATAATAGGAGTACAGGAGCAAAGTTTCATAAAAACAACGGGCATTTTCAATAATTTTAGAATAAAAGGATATGAGGGATAATACCTAATTGCTCAGAACGTATAGGATGTCATATAGCGTATAATCAGGAGGTTTAAGGTCCGAATACCATGGAGCATGAAGCAATCTTTCCCAAAAAGTCCGATGATATTTTGCTAGCAATGATTCACAATAAGCAACTCGCTGTTCTCCGATTGTTGTCTGTTGCGGTTGTCGCCGATTGTTGTCTGTTGCGGTTGTCGCCGATTGTTTACTGTTGGTTGATGTAGATTGTTGTTTGTTGCAGTTGTTGCAATTTATTTTTTGCAGTTTGTTGTTTGTTGCAGTTGTTGAAGATTATTATTACAGCTGCTGCTTATTGTCGGTTGCAGTTGTTATATATTGTCTGTTGCAGTTGTTATATATTGTCTGTTGCAGTTGTTGCATGTTGTCTGTTGCAGTAGTCGCCGATTTTTGTCTGTTGCAGTTGTCTCAAGAGAAAGCTAGGGCAGGCCCCATTTTTTTAAGTTAGGAAGCCTTTAATGATATTTTCAGTACAAAATTTAGTATAACGTTCAATTGTTGTTCTAAATTTGTAGTGGTGGTGATCAGGCTCTCCGATAAAATTGCATCTTGAATATTGAAGTCATTTTTTTCTCTTGGCGATCTTCTTTTGGCTGAACATTGAAAGCGAAATCCCACTTCTGGAATAGGAAAAATCCTTCATGAAACTTTCCCATTTTTAGCATTATCTCTCCCCTCATTCATAGATTTAAATATCCTTGCAAATGCCCAAGAAAATTAGGAACAGTTGATAATCTATCAAAGGAGGCTTGGGCTTGCCACAGGGACATCTCGCAAGCACGACGGTAGCCACCACAACTTTGATCAACGTTCTCAGAAGTACTGCTCTAAACAACAGGTCGTTTCCTTTGGCCCAGCCTGATGCTTGTTCCACTGAAGTCGAGTTTTTAGATGCACCCTTAGCTGTGGTCGTGCTGTACCTCACTGGAATTTCTCCCTTACGTCTCACTTCACGCTTTGCGTCGCAATTTAGAAGTGTACACTTGAGACGAATGTGAAACAGTGGTACTGAAACCGTGATTCCCTGTGCCGATGACACATAATTTTAAGATAAATCAGCTGCCAGTCTCCAATTAAGTAGCTTTTGATTGCAATAGTATTGAGTTTTTTATCATTCATATGCTGTATCTGCAGGTATTGCGACAATAACGTGGGTAGAAAATAAGGGCTTCAGATTCGAACGGTAAGGGTACTCTCTAACGAACGAAAGCTCTGTTCATATGAAACCTCGTATCCACGAAACTGTTGATCCTAACCTTTTTCATTTTTATTCAAGAAGGAGAAAAGTTCGTAACTCCTCAAAAATGTTACGGGTGTTCGACCAAGAAAGAGGATTCCAGGGTGTAATTTGGTGCTGATATGTTAGAAACCCAGGGTCCATTTTGTGTTGGCAGTTGAAAACATCAATTTAGTGAATAAATAAATAAAAATCGGTTGATGTTTTCAACTATCCCTATACGATATGGAGCTTATAAGGCGACTTATTCTCATTTCTGAGCGAAGTCGCTGCCTCAGTTACCTCTGTTTAGTTGCAGGGAAGCTGAGGGGCGCGGTTACGTGTATACGATTTATCACAGCTCTAGTAGTATACAGATAGATAAGTACAGTAGATAAAACGATAGCTAGATAAGTAAACAGGTAGATAAATTTAGCATATATATAATTTAATGTAGATTATTTAGCTTATATATTTATTTATACTTTTTATACTAATAGTAGACTCACCTCGCCAAAATTGGCGGGAGAAATTATAGTAATTTCTTGAAGTGCCCTATTATTTACGGTAACTCTGACGTAAAATGTTATTTTCAGTATCACTGATACGGGACTGCTTTAGCTGACAGTCTCACTGATTCGGAATACGGACCTGGGAATTTTCTTCCATCTAAATCCTTAAGAGCGTGACTGAGAGACGGACAAACGAACCAAGCAAGCAACATTGGGGTATAATTATACATACTAGGATGAGGTCTTGAGACGTTACTTGTCTGTGGTTGTCAACACACTTGCGCGACAGCTTTCATTCTTCGAGTCCTGAAGAGGAACTCGACATTGTCTCAAGCCGCGTATTGTGCGGCACCGAAGGATGGCAGGCCGGCCTGCGCAACCCGACTTGACAGGTACCGTCTGTGGTGTTCTTGTAGGAATTTCCAGGTCGTACAAACGAGCAATTCTACTTGTCAGTCCACCCCTCAATTCTGCCGGTCCTGTCAGCCCTGTCAGTTCAGTCAGTCGTGCCAGTCGTGCCGGTCGTGCCGGTCGTGCCGGTCGTGCC
>VOMN01013698.1:0-31155 GCA_014899125.1 Orchestia grillus
TAAAAGAGCGTTGTACTAATAGAAATTTCATTAACCTGTTTATTAGCAATTCATGATTTAAATTTTATTTGACCCAACGGTCTAGTAACTCATAAATTTTCCTCAAATGAATTACTTGGTATGCTCGATGCGAATTAAAAGGCTTAGTCGAGCAAAGTAAAATAAGCGAGAGTAAATTGCTCTCACAGCCTTCATCCTATGACATTAACAGAAAAATGAGTTCACACACAAGTGAATTTTTTGAAAATGAAAAACATCACACGGCAATTTGCCTCGGCTGCTTAATGAGAATAAGTAACGAGGCTACAGCGAACAAGCGTGATAGAATATGAGTTAAAAAGACACTACTTCAACTCCGCCATTGCTTTGTAGGCCCTCACGCGCTCGCTGTTTTTCACTTGAGTGAGACTCAGCGATGATCCGTTTTTATCAGTAAGATTCGAATTTCGCTCAAAATTACTCCCCCTGCGGTAAATGTTATCTTTATTGATGTTGTCCTTGCTTTTTATTACCTTTTGAAGATCTAAGGAGGTCATCTGTTCGTGTGACTAAAGCACCTACTAGTCGAGTTTCAACAATTTCCTCCTTTTCGAAATGCTGGAAGTCAAGCCCCCTTGACCTAATTTTTACGTCCAATTGGGTCTAATTAACCGGAGATAATCATGTAATATGATAAATAGATCCACTCATGATACAAAATTTTAGCGTGGAATTGTGGGGGAGAATTGTAGTGTCACACCTCATTGAAATATTAAAGAAATTTTTTTTTTTCTCCAATGATTTGGTTTATTTTCTATAAAATTAGGATTGATTACACGAGAATCTAAGTGTTAATTGTCAATGCAAAAACCACACTTTCATCAACTTTTCATGTCGGACTCTCGTCTTGAGAACGTGAACACATTATTAATCATTATTTGAACAAATAATGGAACAAATATTTGAACAAATAACGTCATATTTTTTTCACGTATCAAATTTTTAAAATCATGAAAATCAGCTCACCAGGAAATAAATAAGAAATTTCAGAGTCTCACATCTTACTCAGGAAACATGTTTTGTTTAACCCATAGTTCGCATAGCCTCTTTCAAATAAATGAGGTGGGATGTGAGTATTACAAAAAGATGTATGTGAGTTTCCGTTATTGTATTATCACCAACTATTTTGTTGACGATGAACAGATTTTAAGTGTGCATATGCTTACATACCACCCCTATGTCGAATGGGATCCAAGCTTGATCTATTCGATACTGTAAGTTTGTATTGTTGACATTCATACCAAATATTTTTGGAATATTGCTACCTAATGAAGTTCAAGTAGGTATAGCAGCCTTATTAATTCTTGATCAAAGGATTGGATGATAATTCATGATTCGTGATTCAATACCAATATTTGATGAGCTTGGCGATTGGACAACATTAGAGTTCTAATCCGAGGAAGCTGGTACAGGGTGAAGTGTACGTGAACACCACGTCTTTAAGTATCTGAATTCAGCAACATTTGTCGTAAAATGAGCATGGGTGGAAGACATCACAAGAACAAATTCAAAGTGCGTTTTAGTCTGTCTGTCTCATATCCAGTGGCTGCTTCCTTACACATAGTTCAATAAGCGCAGTTGAAGAAGAGAGCAGTGTACGCAGACTTATGTTAAAGCCACCTAAGCCTCACTAGTCTTACACGTTAATAGTATATTCTATTGAACCTGTGGGGGTCATGAGGGATGACCTTGTGGAACTAGGTCAATACTATCAATGCTGCAGTTGTTTTCTGCTCATGAGTTTCTGCGCAAGTTTTTTTTCTTGTGTTCTGGCAAAAAATAGCTCAATATTGTAAAAAAAAAATCATTTTAATGGGAGCAGCGACTGTTCACGTAAAGCTTGCAATTTCACTAATAAATTGTTTTTCCCTCCCAGAAATCTCAAACGATTTTAGAGAAATTTCAATGAGTCGAGTAAGTTCACAGAGCATGTGAAAATTACGTCAATCCTGTTAACGTACACAGTAAAATTGATAAAATACCTGCTGAAATTTACGTTAATGCCGTTACAAACACCGCGAAATTAATCGTAAATGCAATCCTGGTATCGAACGGAGTAACGATCGAGTGTGTCCCGTAACGCTGTACAACGTTTTTAGAGTCATTTCAACGCATCGGAACCTCAATCTTTTTAATTTTCGTTTTATGTTAGTGTTCCCGAAGTTCGGAAGTGCTCACACGGTTCCTATTATAATTTTTAACGGCCAATGACCTAGCCATGAAAGACTCTTTGAAAGGCCGTCGAGACACTTAACTCGAGTTTTATTCTTTCTTTAACAGCCAGTCGTGAGCCGTGAGAAAACTCCAGAAGTTGGAGTTAAGAATTGTCGTCTGCTGTTTCTAAAGTCGTTAACAAAATTGCAGCTGTGATGCGTTTGATATTATTAAACGTAGAGTCAAAGTTTGCATAAAATTCCAATTGCTTTCCTAGTGAAGTAGAATTTCTCATCATATTGACACACCAAAGGGTAAAATAATGTTAGGAATTATAGTCATACTGAAAAAACACGGACGTTTCTATGTTGTCGTCTGTTATATAATGATTATAATTATGTGCATCTAATGACTCCAAGTTGCAAGTTATTTGACTTAAAAGTGAGTAGAACTTTAAAATTTCATAGAATCTATGTGACGGTAGACGGAGTGTTCCAAAATATACTTGAACGAAAAAAGAATAATTGAATGGAGTGAACAATCCTATTCCCACGGGAGTAAAATCTTGCATGACCTGCCTGATTCAACTTCAGCAAAATAAATTCATATTTAAATTAGCATATACGTCGTTAATTAAAGCAAATACCTGCATGTTTCTGTTACAATTTATAACAAATGTCTGTCCACCCAACGTATACAAACCCCCAGAGCAAAAGAAACACGAACCTTCGTTTACAAAATACAAATTTACAGCGTTCGTATCATTGAGGCTCGCTTGGTTGAACAGAGCACACCGTTTTTCAAGTGCACGGTAAATATCATGAAATATGGGCCACTTTACCATTTAGCTTCGAATCCGGGGGAGGGGGCGAAATTTACTTCAACTGCGTCCAGGGCGCGTTGGGGAATTGGGACTTAGGTTGTAGCAGAATTATTGAAAGAAAAACAAGATGCTGTTTCTTTGGAATGGAAATTCACTAGAATTCGCATGTTCATAGAAACAAGAGCGTCAATATTAGTGCAGGGATATCAGGAACGTTATGTAGATCTTATATTTTCTCAAGCACGTTCTAGTTTTCAAACGCGCCATTTTTTGATGAATATCTTGACGAAATTTTGAATATTATTTGGTTGGTTTTACTCGACTTCTTGCTTAAATATTGCCTCGGTTTTTGCTCCATCGAATTTTGCCAATTTTTTGTTGGAAATTTACCACTAAAACCGAGTTTTAGCGGCACTAATTTTTGACACTCATTTTTCATTAATTCTACAGGTTCTAAATGAACGTGACTTTGCAGCTGGTGCCAACTGCTTCCGTACTAGAAATTTTGTTAATGCTTCGTAAGATTATTCGGTTACATATTGCAACGTGACAGCGTACAGGGCAAATGATTGAAATGGAAGAAACAATGGCTCATAAATGATGTACGACTATATGTTCATCACGGTATGTACAACGCTAAGGTATCAATGCCAGCTCAGTTCGTTGTACGGTCCTTGCGCAACTTAGTCTTGAGAGAAATGAAAACTGAATTGTTTGCGCTAAAAATAGCCCAAGAAGTGAGAACAATTGATTCAAAGATGATGCATTTTGATACGAAATAAAAATAGTTCGTTTATCAAACCACACAGCAAAATCCATCGGGCCCGTGTTTGAGTTAGGGCTCGAATGAAAGGAAACAGGATCTCTACATCAATATTCTGTGAAGGAACAGCATAGATTACATAAAAACATGAAAAATAACTGCTACAAATTATATCATTTTGGGCCAAGATTTTGGTTGCACAAAACAGCTTCGTAGTGTGAAATCGAACCCAAGGTAAAGAGTTTCGCACGAAAATAGGTCTAATTTTTTATATACCTTTGGTAAGCTGTATGTCTCTCGAGTACTTTGAAAAAGTAATCACGCTGCATTTTCCAATTGTAAAGCTCCAGCTGCAGCACACAATCCTACTGATATGCGATACTTTAAGATGTGATGCAATTGTGGAAGTTCTTAGGAGGATTCACCCCTATCTCTTTAGGGCCACTACACAACTTTTTTGGTGGGACCTGTTTGAAGGTGTGGCCTGCATTCTATCCTGAATTCTATTCTGCCCTAGATACCTTGTGGCTTATTCGGGCCCACATGTGGTATACATCCTGATCCCGGTTCTTCGTCATTCCTCATTTGATTGTAAACCTGCATCTATTATAAATTACTTGTAGTAAATAAATGTTAAATGCTTCAAAAATTCTCTCTCCAAAAGTGGTTGTACGTGACGGATGTTTAGGTCCAGCAAACTGGTTCGCAGCATTCACATACTGATCAGTGTCACCGTATCCTCGTTGATAAAACCCTGTCGATTTGAGGATCACAATTTGTTCCCGTGTTTCTTCAGAGACCATTGTTGAATGCCTTCAAGTTCTCTATTCTCCTAGAAGATATAAAAGATCTCTTCAAGCTCTCTCAAACGCTAAACTATGATGTAAATTACAATTGCATGAGTTGTGCTAAATTTCAAATATTATTTGGAATTTTTAGTTATTTCTCTTTGACGCTCAAGAGACTAATGAGCCATTTACAGCTCGGTGTGTCGCGTAAGTTACGCGCAAATTCTGGTTTACAGACTCAAACATTACGTAGCGGGCTCAAATTAAATTTGTCTTGACTTTGACGAGCTTATGGTGTAGTGGTGAACGTGATGGCCTCACAGCCGAAAGGANACCCAACGGTAAAACGTGTTGGAATGAATAAAGGTTCTTTCTTTCTTTCTTAAATACACATTTGAACTGTCGATAACGAATGCGACTCGTGAAGCACCTTTTACAGTTTACCCATGCATGTGTTTTCTGCATTCTAACCTTCAACAAACCCCAGACAAAAAAGTTTAATAAAAATTCATCCCAAAAATTAATTAAGGCCGAAACGGGTCAAATCGGATAGCCATAAATCTCTGTAACGTATCCGGATACCCTTCCTCCCNCTGAAGGAACACGCTGAGCGATCCTGCGTTCTATCAACTGAGAATAACTACCAGACATTGGAAAACTGGGAAAACATATTAGAGGGAGGTTATTTGGAAAAAATAAATATTTTGAACAACAATGAAGTGCGATGAAAATAGCAACAGTAATATGCGCGAATTTTTAAATGAATGACCGGTCGTTCAAATTTATTGCAATCATTTAAGATCAAATTCACAAAAATAGTTATAAAAATTTTCGACAGAAAAGTATAAACGATTACTCAGGAGAAAGGAAGAATGTGAAATAAATGGTGGTTATTTAGCTATCGAAAATACAAGGAGGGGAAATTTATCGAGCTATTGAAATTCGACCAGAGAAAACTCATTCTGAGTGGTCTGAATAACACCTTCGTTGCGGAATCTAATCACAAAAACCTGACAGTGAAGAAACTTAGTCCAGAAGATGAAGTCTTTAATTAGAAATTTCCGTACTGTACCTACATCTTCAATCTTGATTAGTTCTTTTACCTAGGAAACGTGAACGCTCCCGAAGCAAGAATTGTAAAATAGCATGCGAACGAAACAGAACGGGAAGAGTAATAGGACCAGCAAAAAGTAGAAATACAAACACTGAAGTATTTCAGGGAATGAAACTCATTCCGTCATACAGCGACCTCAATCAAGCCTCGGCCTATCGTCCGGGCTCAGATTTGCCCTCCTGACGGAAGCGGAACAGCTGTGTTGACGAAGTAAAACAAGTAAGAGCGAATTTACCCCCTCCGTTTTCAATCAACAACGACCAGCGACATACAGGCCAAAGCAGCGCCTGGCTAAATAATCGGTTTCAGTTCAGCTGCAATGGGGAAATTCCTTGCAAATCGCTGTAAAGTTTCACATTTCTTACAATTGTTATCACAGAATAATTTGTGGGAGCATTTTGGTCCTCCAAACATCAGAAAAACTTTACCCTTTTAAATCGCTACATCAGTATCACATGCAGAAGTTCTTCACAAAACTTTGATTAACTTTAACCAGGCCAACCTTGGAAGCAATACTGAGTGTACCCTCGAGCGCAAGCGTTTTGATAAACTAATTTTTTTCAAACTTGAACCTCCAGCAGCGAAGGAGAAAAAATCAATGTAAAAATTTCTTCAGCAAAATACAGAGGTTACGTTGCTGTCGAGAGGTTGCAGTTGAAATGAGAATGATAATTGGGCTAATTCGATGTACAATACTTATCGTCATGTAGTGTAAGTTATTCAAAATTCGTTAAAGCAGTTATGAATGATTGAAAATTAGTTTTGAAGGTGTTGTCAATATAACACCTTCAGTTATTTATGAGCACCTAAATACGAACTGATAAAATATGCAAAATAAAACTGGGTTCCCCATGAGCGGAAGTTTAAAAGCATGTCTGCGTGGTCTACATAACATCTACAACAAACTTTTAACCCATACTAACACTCGTTATTTTCCTATCGCACTTTTCCATTGAATGAAAAATTTGATAACTGAGAACTATTGAGAGAACAAACCCAATTTACATTCGGTTAAATATAAATAAATGCTACTACACCAAATTCTTCTAAGAGACTCGATAGTAATTGAGACTATTTTTATTCAAATTAGGCTGTATCCGGAGTTCACATCTCAATTCACTGTCAGAAAAATTATGGTAAAATTGTCTCAAACAAACAAACAAGCAAACTGAAAAGACTTTATGCTACTTGCTAACGTAAAACTTATGTAAATAAGGCTTTGTACAATTCAGGCTAGATGTATAACATGGGTCATTCGTTTTGAATCGTAGGGGTTTTGCGAATCGATTATCGTTATAATCAACCTCTAAATTCAATGCCAGCGTTGAAGAGTGATTGGAAAAAAGCTTAGTCAATTTGGTACGAGGCGTGGCTTCTAGGCCTATTTTAGCTCTCGATCGCATTCAAAGGAAAACTGTGCTGCACTCTTCAGAAAAACAGAAGTTCAATTTCAATTTTAATGGGCCGTCGCGCCTGCTAAGCTAACGGACTCCGAGCGCTGGTGGAAAATTGTTTGACTATTTTTATTACCTGGTAATTTATTGTGTTGTATTACTAATGTAATGCAATGGACGTTACACCTGATCCATGTGTGGATGATGAAACTATTCAGATTTTTTGCTGAGAGAATTCACGCACGGAAATTAGTGTCCAGAAATTAATCGATTAACTGAGAGCGCACGCAAATTTGTCATTGAAGCAAATTGAAAATGCAATAAAAATTTAGTCACATCGTCGAATACTGTCGGGCATTTAGTTGTCACGTGCAGTTTAAACTCTCAAATCGCAATGAACACATTAGGAGGATTTTTCTAGCTGTCTTTGCTGGGCGTCATACATAATCACTAAAAATTGATTTTTCTTCAATTCATGTGCGTGTTTGGCGAATGTGAGGCACTAGCACTTGGAATACAGTCAGCTTCAAATAATTTTGCCAGGTATTTTAGCTTCTTGTCAGAGAACTGAGGAGGTACACTAACCTAACGACTCATTAACCCTCCAAACAGTGATGGACTCAACATATCTCAGCCAGGTCAATAAAACGTTCTGCTCAAGAAGATAAAGTTTCTTTATCTTTCATCGCCTGAACAAATTTACACAGGGAATTAAGGACAAAGATTTTTCTGTACGGAAAGTACGAAAAAGTTAGTTTTGATTCCGTTTGATAGATAGTAGAGCTCTCTACGTCTGTGAATTTTGAAAAACAATATCTATGTTTCTTTCCCAAGTCTTGCTAAAGTTCTCGTGTTGAGGTGAAAGAATATGATTTTTATCGATATGTGATCAGTTCTAATTTCATTATCGCGATTTTTTCGCATTGAATGTATGTATGCATGCATGCATCAGTAAAAGTTTCTCCGCACGAATCGAAAAACGTTTATGTGAAATACTTAAGTTAAAGTCAAAATTTTATTGAAAAAATGAGTTTTACTGAAAGAGAACACAGAGGGTGAATGTTTTAGTAGCCATTATTGATTAAGGAAACACAACGTAGAACTGAAACAACACCGTTTCCGCAGCGCAAATGGCAACGTGTTCGCCGACTGGCCTAAACGTCTCCGGTTCCCTATCTCTGAGGGGGGGGCGCAGGTTTCTCTTGGGAAAGGTAGATTAGATGCGACATCTCAGCCGGGGGCCATTCCCTTGACAAACAGGGTCTCCACGCTGCTATTCTCAAAACCGGAAAATGAACCTTAGAGAAAACGTTAAAGTGGTGAAAAGATGCGAACGACACAAAGACGGCACATGAGGAGATCGTTAATTCGTAGCGAGTTGAAGGTTTGACAAGGAAATCCTAAGTAAGTTTAATGTCGTGCTTCAATCCAGAAAGGGGAATTAAAGTTCATAAAAATTAAACTACATGTGCATCGAAACGATTCCATTTACATGAGTCATGCCAATAAGGAAATCAAAACGCAACAGGAATAGTATGTAGCCACGCACACTATCGGATGACAGTGAGTCAACACTAAAAGGAATGAAGCCTCATGAGTTTTCAGATGCCTTTTTTGGTGAAATTTTTAGTTGAAACCCAGACTGTAGAAGCACTGTCAGTATTGTCTCGTCCATAAACCTCTTCCAACATAACACCAAGAAAAATACTAAACTTCATACGCAGTTATGGTACAGAAATAAGTTAATCTGTCAGCGAAAAAAATGATCAGAATTACATTTGAAAAATGTCCGTTCTTTAATTAGAACCTTAATTATGAAATGAAATCTTATCAAGAAGCAGTCCAAACGCTTCTGAGTAGCTGCCAATTAAGTGCGAAGCTTTGAAGAAGCTGGGCGGTTTAGTTCGAAGAAATTGCCATTTATACGTAAATCGAATTTAATTGTTCATTAACTATTGTATTTCATTCAAAGAAAGTCTCTGATCTCATTACCTCAGGGCACTTGCTGAGGATGTTCACGGCTGCGAGACATCTCATTTGTATCGTCTATAATGAACTGACTAATTCAGAGGGAAAGTATCCTATTATATGTATAATGCATGCGTATCACATACACAAGCAAATAACATTTTACAATTGACACTGGAATCACGAAAAAACTCGAGGTTTATGTATGAATAGAAGAGATATGAATATGTATGAATAGAATCGAAGAAATATACATCATACGCATATATTGTACTTCCGTCAGATTTTTACAAAAAATTTAGAACATTACATAGCACTAGCTCAGCGCTGCTCGCTGGAGTGCTCCGTCCGTCATAAACAAAAGCGAGACTGTCAGCTAAGGCGGTCCGTAGCAGTGATACTGAAAATACCATTGTTTCGAGTCCCGGTTACCGTAAATAAGAGGGCAATTTAAGAAATTATCATCTTTTGGATAGCCATTTTTTCCCCACGTGCAAATTTTAGCTGCAGAAATCTGACTGAAACATGCCTTAGTAAACTCTTGATTAACAATACTTTATCTGTGAACATACTAGTTTATAATATCTGTGAGAGCTGATGCTGAACAGCTGCTTCAAATGCCTCTACCCTCACACTTGCAGCTATTATTCAGAGCTCTCTCGCACACGCTAGCAATATGTACATCCTTGACATATGTAAACTATTATGCATGCGCGTGCTGAATTTAAGCCTTATTTTCAAGTTCACAGGTAAAGAATTATTAACTAAAAGTTTAGGAAAGCTCGTTTCAGTAAGATTTTCGTAGCTTAAATTTGCGTGTAAGAAAGAAAATAAACTGTGTGATACACATCTTAAATTGACAGTTTTAGGCGTGTGAACCTTCATCAGCACAATTGATTGATAAAAACAATTAAAGTTTTGCTTTTGGTGTCCATCTCCTGTGTTTTATGAATTTCGCTGTAGCAGTGCACGTCGTGTTCTGTTCAAATTAAAAAGCCATTCGAAAAAATAGAAGTGCTATTCGTGTTCTGTTCAAATTCAAACTAAAAGCTGTTTCGCATTGCTTTTTACATGTAATAAAATATTCGAAATTGAAATGCATTTATTCAAATGCCGTGTTCTAACTCCTTTTTTACGATTACGGCGCAATAGGTACACGAAAATACGGCACGATACGTGGACGAAAACATAGGCAAGTTATCGTGCATGAAATTCCGGAGGAATGCATCACTCATTTCGTTTCGTGTAGACAATCCACAGAAGGCTTCACGAGAAGGCATCGGCCCTGAAAACGAGCCCTGCAAACACCACTTCACATCATTTTGAATAATTATATTTTCAGCTCTTCGTGAACATCACTCATGGGAAGCTGACGACGCTCGGTGCGTGTCGCGGTAGTGCAGCGTGAAGATTGATTGAATTTTTGTGAGATTTTCACTGCCGAATAATTATAATCACTATAATTTTTGGCAGCCCCTGGAACTCGATAATCACCATTATTTTCGGCAGTCCCTGTTGCTCAATATCTGTTCTTGTTGCCCGACGATATTCGTATGAGATGCTCGAGATCGTTGAATAATGCTTCCACATTAACATATCCGCATGATCATATCATGTATCATGTGGAACTAATGTTCGCTGGCTGTGTTCCCTCTATTTACGTACACATGAGGCTTGAAAATGAAGAATAATGCTTAGTTGTTGTTCTCAGCAACCCCATGGAATTTACAGACGCACATTTTAAAATTCAGATTCTCCAATACAGTGTCATGAATGCTGAATTAAAAAAATTCAGGTAGAGACAATGACTATTCTTCAGCCTTCACACAATCAGTTTTTTTAACATTAAACAAGAACAATTCTTAGGTAATTTTTACAGAAACTCTACACGATGTAAAGTAATTCTGGTGATTATTATGTAATTCTGATAATCTTTAAGGAATTCTTATGTAATTTAAGTAATTAAGAAATTTTGGTAATTCTTAGGTAATTTTAACGAATAGTCGATATTTTTTAGGGAAATGTATTAAATATGAAAGGAGGTAAGGTACGGGGCTTAATCTTTATCTTGAAATCCACAATACGCGTAACTCAGTAAATATTTTCTACAATAATCCCATTAAAATAAGGAAACTGATGCGACAGCCCTTCCTACTAAACCACATGTGCAGTATATACGGTAGACAGGCTTAGGGCACGCTATTTTCATACCTTTGAATAAAAAGAAATGATTTTATTTGGATGTTTGTAAAATAATGATAGTTAATACTCATACATGAACTACAATATCTCATTTATTTGATATTACTAATTTAAGTTTCAAATTTGTATACGAGAGCATCGCATTGGGCCCGTGCAATGTATCATTTATGTTATTATTCGTATTAAAAATAAATGATCCACACCCAACATGGGAAATGAATACTTCAAATTACCTGAGTAATTCAATCAGCCTCTATAACCTGCTAGAAAGAATGTGATGAAAATGAGGAAAACGAAAGGCATGAGGAGAAAACACCCTCAGCGTTGCATCCAAGAATTAATTACTCATCAAAAATCGTTTAACGTTCAGGTCGCAAACACGGGAGGGGAAAGGCAATTCCATTAAATACTGAGAACTGAAGAACAAACCAGCGACAATGCTGCGTTGTCAGACCTGTCATATCCCACCTGGAGCTGGTAGGCAGCAACCGCAGCGCTGGCATGCCTGACCTAGCCAGAGGTGTCAACGCACCGTCAACGTAGTCTTTCATTATTGTAGATTTGATACACCATGGTGACGAGCAACACAGCATTTTAAACAGCATGGTGACGAGCANATTTTATACAGCATGGTGACGAGCAACACAACATTTTATACAGCATGGGGACGAGCATCACAGCATTTTAAGCAACATGGTGACGAGCAAGACAGCATTTTACACAGCATGGTGACGAGCAGCACAGCATTTTAAGCAACATGGTGACGAGCAACACAGTGTTTTAAACAGCATGGTGACGAGCAACAGGGCGTCTGCGTAAGTACAATCACCCCTGGAAGAAGTCTAGCAGCAACAGAAACAAGACGGTCTGAAAGCTCAGGCGGCAGTCGGCTGCAATGCCCCACGTACGAAAGCAGTGTTCAATTATAGGAATAATAATACGTTTAGAAACATCTCAGTGCAATGTGGGGATCATTAAAGATCCCGTAAAGCAGAATCAAAATGAGGAATCTGAGAGAGATTAGAGAAAAATACCACGAAAATGCACCTTACATTTCAGACGCGCATCAAGTTTCACCCCAAAAATATTCAGACTTGAATCATTGTTAGTTATTCGGCAGTTCAATGTCACATCATCATGAAGAGAACCATGAGCCTTGGACCTACTTACGATCACAGCATTGATCTTACATGGCTTCAAGAGCATATTCCAGCGGGGACAGCTCGCTCTAATCCCTTCTGGATCCCTGTAGAGGTGAACCACAAAGGCCGTCTTGTCGACCGGACTATCTAATACAAGAGCCAGGATTGTTGAGTCATCAGCATATGCCGGAAGTCTTTGTTTTCAACAAAGCCTAACGCACAACATCCGTGCATAACAAAGACTCAAATCCACTTGATTGATGCACCAACATCACAACAACCTCCTGCAACTAACTCTTCACACAAACACTCTCTTCCCAGTCACACCGCAAAATCGCAGCATGCGTACACATCCAGAACGACTTACTTGGTAAAAAGCTGGGATAAAATTTCGCCGTCCGTCCACGCCCAGTTGGACAAAATTTAGATGTCCGTCCACGCCCAGTTATATAAAATTTAGCTGTCCGTGTTCACTCAGTTGGATAAAATTTAGCCATCTGTCCATGCCCAGTTGGATAAAATTTGGCTGTCTGTCCACGCCCAGTTTGATAAAATTTAACTGTCTGTCCACGCCTGACATCCAAAGCTCTCTGGAAAAAGTACAACACTGAGAGAGGCAGGTCAGAAGAGCCTAAAACTATTTCAATAGGTAAATAAGGATGTACGTATTACGTCATGTGCTCATAAAATCGAATAGAGTGTGAGAAACAAATGCTTCAAATACGATCAACTGGTCCGACGTGATGGATACCAGGCGATCATTTCTTACTTTGGTAAAAGTTCTTCTCTGAGGCCTGCTGAAACGTTCACATAGTTCAGAAAACTTCATAGATGCCCCCGGAAATGGGCGGCCTAAAAATTTGCTGAGCTTTGGGGGAAGAATCGCAGATTTTTTATCCAAAATCAAAGAAAAAGCACGTTAAGGATCAACATTGGTAAGCAAGTCTAGAGAGTAAACGTCGAAATTCAGATGGGCT
Source organism: Orchestia grillus (assembly GCA_014899125.1). Lineage (NCBI taxonomy): Eukaryota > Metazoa > Arthropoda > Malacostraca > Amphipoda > Talitridae > Orchestia > Orchestia grillus. The sequence continues at coordinate 13,365 of VOMN01013698.1, forward strand.
GGAATACGGCACACTGTACTCAGATTTGACCAAACATAAAGAGGGAACTTCAACCTTTAACTCAAATCCCTGCTTAACGAAATGAAAGCTCACAAATTCATTATTTCCCTTGATTCGATTTCATGCCACGAATCCAAAACTAAAAAGTTAGGAGACGGAAGAGGAAAATGGAATTTTTTAAATAAAAGCAAACATGTGGTAAAGGGTAATTACTGATTAACAATGAGAAAAAGACTGATAGAAAGCACCCACGAACGGGGATTTTTTACAATATTGACAGTTTAAGCTAAAGCCCATCCATTCTAATTTTAGATTTTAAAGTGAAAATGTTCTTCGGGCAAGGTAACACTTTCAAAGCTCGCTTTGGAGCCTCCAGCCAGATTTGACACCATCTCACGCCTCCAAATTGGCTCAAAGCTGGTTCCAGAAAAACATACCCTCGTTCATAAGCGTAAATAAAATGGTTTAAAAACGTTTCAACCTCAGCTCATTTGATCCTTCCGTTCTGTCCTCGTCAGGACAGAGTCTCAAGGATTCTCACGCGTCTCCCGATGCCCTTAAAGTGAAACTGGGGAAGGATTTGAGCCAAATTCCACATGAACTCGTGAGTTCTGCATGAGATTAACTTTTAAGTGAACAGAATCCTGAAGTTTGCAAAATAGGTGCTAACATTGAGTAAATGAGATACCATAATAGTCCTATTTAAGAACCATGTACCACTAAATTACAACTATCGAACGAAATATATTTCTAAATGGTTTCTCTAAAGATGTAAACGTTTGTTTCACTAATTATGGATCACACAATCTGTTAACCAAGTCGTTTTGTCGCCTGATATTTGCTTAAGAACTCTGCTAGCTGTGTATGTTTCATAGCCTGCTTTCATGGCCCAAAACGGGACTTTTTTCCTGTATTTTGTATCATCATCATTTGAACTGATGATTAAAACATGAGTATTAGAATTGATCGCATAAAGCCGTAGCAGCTCTGGGCATTGATTATGTTCCCTAGCAAAGTAGTTCCTTGGTTACACTTTCATGTTGCAAAAGTGGTCTGACCGATTCTCGGCGGAAAACGTCCAATAATACTCCAACCTATGATAATTTGTGCCTATATTTCACAGTAAGGAACCTGTTTTCGATAGAAATTGCTCAGCATTTTAGCTGTTTCCTGAGAAATCGAATATCCTAATGACAGCGCTCAGTCGCCGCCGTTGTTTGACGTCCAAAAACGAAGATTTGATGCTCCGTCGGAGAGCTTTGCTCTTCGAGAGCAGACATCTCAGCCAGAGGACCATTCAAGTCCTTTGAAGCAGTGCCATGGGCCGGGATTCCTACATTGTATTGTTTCAATATTGGAGGACCCGAGACTCCTCGTTCGCGCCGCTGCAATTCCATTTGGGAAGTTATTTTCTGAGGACATTAATTGGATTTCCTGTTCTGAACGTTGGGTGTTCTCAAAATTTCAAGATAAAATTGCCCTTGCCAGCAGATCAAAATAGGTTAAAGCTGTAGGCAATTTGGATGTTGCAACAGTCTTTGTGTGGAAACCTTTTTGCTTAATTGTAGTCAATGAATCCCAAGACCATTAAAACATATCAGAACTCATTGATATGAATATTCAGTGCATACGTAGTTGTAAAATGCATCATAAAACGTACCCATCGCTTGAAGATTTCTGCGACTGAGTTGAGAAACCTGAACTTCTCTTCTCTTTTCTCTTCTCTAACGCAAGTTCTCACTTAAAAATAATACCCTTGAATACAACAACACCGCCACAAATGCTCAGTGGCATTTTTTACCTATTCCATTGTGAAATAGCCCAATGAAACTACAACAGAGACTCAGCGACGTTTCTTATTTATTCCACTGTAAAATAATACCACATCATATTGAGCTCAAGAAAAAATGCACGTTTGCTCAGGTGATGCTTGGGCTGATGTTTCATACCTGAATGCATCAAATGGATCATTCAGTAGCATCACCCCCGCCTGAATACAAATCACAAGAGCACGAGCACTTAAACTTCTTAAACGGGACCAAGCTGTGCATCAACGGTCATTGCTTATAATTAATATAGAAGATAACCTATTCACATTAGGCAAACTCCATCAATACATGCAAAGTATGTATGCATAAATTCACCAGTAAGAGAGAGTACACAACACCTATACTGTGGGCACAGAAAGCACAAAAAATGTTAAACTAACCAAACTTCGCCAGTACTTTAAGCCCCAATCAGTCATTCCATTTTGCAGTATTTCACCCTCAAAAATTTTGGTTTTCTACTTTTCAAAACTCTGGAATGAAGTACTCGCGATAACAGGGATTCGAAGTAATTTTCCTCGACAGAAAGAGCCATTACGAGTCATCAGAAGACAATGGCGCATCAGGACTTAATGCTTACGGTGTTTTGCAAGCTTAGTGATGTACGCTGTAACCCTTTCACATCATGCTCACTGTAAAACAAAAAGCTATGCACACATAAATGATAATAACATTAATGAGCCATTCAAATCAAAACAAGTTTTTTGTAATAACGTATGAGCCGCTGCAACGTTTGAGCTCTGGTGTCACATACTTAATCCAGCAGCCTCTTTGTATTCTGTTCAGATACCCATCTATAGCTTTGAAAGTATCCCGCTTAGCCTTTCTGAGAAAGGAAGATAAAAAGTCAACATTGAACTATGTGTGCGTGCAAAACGTTTCTTTAAAATCTCCAAAAATTTTGAAAATATTTTGGTTTTACCGAAGCAGACTTCTGAGGATAGCATTGAGCCTATCATCTAATATTACTGGTGTGATTTATGTCGGGCAAAATACAGATTCATGTAGATTTAAGATCAGGATAACCTTCCTTGATGAACCACGCCACTAGTGACTGCTTATCCATAGCTTTTTAACTTTGAAAGAAACATTCATTCCTCCCGCACCCGTACTCTCCAGACCTGTACTGTTAGAAAATGTGACACACTTTTGACAATTGTGGGCTTAATATACTTACCCATATACAGGAAAATACGTGTGAATCGTAAATGTATAATGCAACAGTTTTCTAACCTATGTTACAAGGTTAACTCCTCAAATGTTGAGAAAAGCATACTGCGCACGAAAAAACTCTACGGTATTTAATACGAATATTTAACTTACTATTTGGTGATTAACAGTACAGATGGCGTAATAATTATTATTTCTAAAAAAATCAAATGAAAATAATTGTCTCGAAGCTTCAGAAAGACACATTATTATATTGATAAATTCAAATATTCAGATACAATTTCAATCATCTAAATTCAAAGTAATTATGTTTTTTAATGAAAAAGTTTCAGAATTGGAGAAGTGAATGTGCGCTTTAATTCTATCGAGCGTCAAAGTACATTAAACAATGTTGTGAGGATTTTGTTTTCAATTAGTCAAACCAACAGAGTTTCATTAAATTAGCAGATTTTTCAATGATCCGAGCTCTGATTTTCTAATGGATTGATTCCTCCAACATTAAATCGAACAATCTTTTTGTATTTTGCGGGCTAGCTCTTGAATCTACGATTGGATAATATACCCAAATACCAACTATTTCATGTTCCTTAGTGCTGAATATAATATGATCACCTGACCCATTTGACTTATTGCTGGTGATGATAATCACAATTAGTCCTGGTTGTTGATTCATACTCTACACGGACTGGACTTTATTTTATAATATTTCGAAATTTCAAGGTCTGATTGCTAGTTATACAGAATATTGTAGTGGATTCAACTACATGTAGTGTGTGCAGCAGTAAAATTAATGTCATTTATGTTTAAGTTATACGCTGTATCTAGGGCACGCAGCTGAGGGCGGAATATCTGAATATTTCTGAAGAATAATGAAGATGAGCAAACTAATGTGCGAATGATCTAGTTTTTAGTAAAGATTTTAGGAACAGTATGTTTTCTTTAGCCTTCTTGTTAACTTTCAAAATGAAATTACATTTTCCTAAAGCTAAGTTCATTCGTGAGATTTTTCACTCTATTCGAGAAGGTTTCTTTCAGAAATTATTAGACAGTGATCGTTAAAATTTAGCATGCACTGAAAATTGATCAACTTTTTTTAAGACTCAATCTTATTTTTCAGAGTTGTCCATACATTTATTATTCACTTGATTTCACAATTTTTGTCTGAATAAAGAGGAAAATTTATTTTCATCATCGTTCTTTTTCTATGAGCATCGATGTGGTGAGTGAGGCCAGTGCACATCCATCAAAATAATTATGTTTCTTTGCCAGGGCTGCTTCTTTGGCACGACAATAATTTAAGAATTAAAAATTAATAACTTAAATGAATTCTGATAATACTTCAGGATTAATCGGTGAGTATGCTCAGGAGGGGTACTGAACTAAACTCTAAACTAAAGTAACAATACGAGATATAGGTTTCACGTTTAAGAAAATCCAGGTTTTTGAAACATTCTTATGCTTTTTTTGCACATATATATACGGAATTAAGATTGAAATCTCTCTTAAAGAACCCAAACGCAGTAGAAGTGATCCTAGCCTGTCCAAGTTTGTGCCTTATGTTGTACAGGGTGAGCCAAAAGTAAGGTACTCTTTTGTGAAGTCGTGCCAACGAAACTACATGGTGGAATGAGATAAAGTGAATTAATCCTAAACATTTGTTAATGCATCAATGCTACCGACATCAGTGAGGGTACCTTACTTTTGGCTCATCCTATCCATCTGAATTCAGTCCTGAACACTTAAAAGGTTGTGGTCGTGTGTCTTGGCCGGAGAACCCGAGGAGGCTTATGGATTTTGCTGGGGTGAGAGGCCGAGGAGTGATCATCTAATCTAGCTCAGAATCTGCTGGGCCAGATGATACCGGCACCGGTTCTTCGTAAGCTTAGGAGGTCCAGTTTCACTTCGGGAATGCCGTAGCATACGTCACAGCCTTGTCTAGGTGCAGGCGTCATATCGATATCCGGAGAGCTAGTCTGACTGCGTCGTCGACATGTCCATTAACCTAACTACGTCAAGAAAGAATTGTATGCATAAGTAAATGTTGTATCATATAATTCCAATCGGTTATTTCTTCGGGATCGTTTTTGTTCCCAACCATTCCTGCACTAGGCTAAACTAGATTTGCACTCCATGTACGAGTGCGTAAATTTTTGGCCATGGCTACAAAACGGCTTTATCAGATGCTGTTCAAAATTAGTGGGGCTTTGCCAAAACATTAAATTGAACATGGTTTCATGAAGTATATATTCGTCTGGGCACGTCAGACAAAGCTTTTTTTTTTTCTACGTAGCACGCAACCGAAAGCATAAGTGGGATCTTGTACTTTTGTACTTGAGATCTTTGCTCCGAGTGATATATCTAATCCTGAACAATTTCTGTTTCTACTTGAACATTCAATGTGCTGAGCATCACCTTGAACCTTTACAGTATTCTACATACCAGCAACCAAAAATTTACCTAAGACATTCACTCTCGTTGATCCCACTTGTTGCCGCTATTTATCGTACTTCTATAGAATACCATTGATAGCTATTTTTCGAAGCAAAGACTTCAAACGGATTGAAGTTGGTTACAATACAAGGGTGACTGAAAAGTACAATGTTGCTTTGTTCAAAAAATGGATTCAGTGTTCATCAGTCGGCAAAATACGCTCGCCGACCTAATCTCTTTAAGAGCACCTTGAAGTGTATCTCAAAAATTGATATATGGCACTCATGATTCTCTAGAGCAGCTTTAAGGCCATCTCAAGAATTTATACATGACATTCATGATTATAACTTACGGATGCAGTTCGACGAAATATTCTACATGTGTGGAACATTTATTAACCTCAATTAATTTAGATAATGCACAATGATCTAATCATTAAGCAACTGCAAAAAGTGAATTATACGCCAGAGAAATATGACTTGATCTGAATGAGAGGCTCTCGAGGGTCGTACGAGCGTCATGCGTTCAGTCTTTGACACGTGAATTATGCATTGGTAGATTTCGCATTAGGACTTATGCATTTTGTTGTGATATATAAATTACCTTTGCATTCAGTGCGCACAAGTCTAGTGCACATTGCATTAGATCATGATTACGATAGAAATCTCTGCACAGCATAAAAATGGTACGTCTCTGCGAAATGACGTTCAAGTAAAGCAAAAATGAAGAGTAAATGAATCCATTGCGTGCAGCCGCAATATTACTGCCTCTGTTAATTATGTATTATTGTGGCACATGAAAGAGAACAAAATTACCTTCAAATTTTCTTCGTGTGGCTTGCGACGGTTTTGTGACCATCTGGATCCGGTAATTGCATTTATTCTTCCATCCATTTTTCCGTTCTTCAAATTGGTTGGGTACGTGAGAAATGGTGCGGAGAAAATGTACAACAGCTATCATGTGTTCACTCAATTTTTAAATCCCATAATGGAATATTCTTATGAACTGTCAATTGTCCAAAGTTATTGATTAAAGAAAACAATGAAATAAAGTAGTTCTTTCCAGCTATCTCTGATATTCTAGCCCGAACAGTAAGCGAAAGAGAGCAGCAAACTTAAATAATAATAGGGATAAAAATCGCAAAAGTCGGAAGCTGAACTAGATAAAATTTTAGAAGCTGGTCTAGCGTTGTCAGTTCGTAAACATGTAGTGTTCAAAAAGGAATCAACACTTCTCCTTAAGATAAGAAATAAAAAATACAGTAGCTCGAATATTTAGGTAACGAATCAAGTGAATATCTCATGAAATATTAAATGACAGAGAAACATTTAGCTACCAAGGCCCGATGATTGGCTAGCGGTCACTTAGAAAGTAAACAACAATAGCAAAGAGTGCTCGTCTCAAGGTCAGATTCGTAGTGGAAGGCATCACAATTTGTAATGTGCAGAGCTGAAGTACAATACTCATGTAATTGATATGCTTTCACTTCAGCACCATAAAAAAGGATCAAATCAATTTTTTTTCCGTTGATTTAGATGAAATGTAGGACCTATGAACTACATTTTTTCAAAAAGATGTGTTTTACATGAGTTCACAATCCCTTGAGAGTGTGAATGTAAAAACGATTTGCCATGATCAGTTATTGACCCAACGATACATATACCTAAACTGCCAGCGGAGCACACAGAAAAAATGGTTACGTAATTGGCCGTTGGTTATTTTTCATTGCCATTCACAAACAACGTTCACTCTTTTTAAAATTATGATCTGGGGTCACTATCAAAGAACAAAACAGGATTCATATTGAGGTGAAGGTGTTTAAAAGTATTTTTATTTTAGCCAAAGTATTTTTACTAGCTCGCCTCTATTTTACTTCCTTCACTTTAAATAAATGCCAGTACGTATTCGAATGAAATATAAAATCATAAAAATCTCAATTGCTTACTACACATATTCCTTTCGCTTCCTCTGAAAACATCAGCACACTCTCGCATGACAAAAAAGCTAAGTTGGAACATCACGCATGAAACACCTACGCATATGAATTACGGCAAATGCGAGAATGATAAAAAAAACTCTTGCTTAAGCCACCGATGATTGTTCTGAGTTTGCCAAACAAACCTGCACGCTGCTGGATGAATAGATTCACCGCCATGAAAGCTTGCAAAGTCAGGAGTTGTGACGTGCAGTTGTGACGTACAGTTGTGACGTGCAGTTGTGACGTACAGTTGTGACGTGCAGTTGTGACGTGCAGTTGTGACGTGACACCCCATCGTCAAGCAAGACCATCGACCAGCCCGCTGTACAAACGAGACTGATGCATCAAACGAAACCTCGGCGATTTATCCCGGTGAGATAGTGTGATGGAATTCTTCAAATGAATTCGAGCCAAAATTCGTTAAATGTATTCACACCGGTGTACTGTTTCTTGGGAGGGACACGACTTGCAAAATGGTTTGTTTCACTAAGCATCACGTAAATGCAAACAGCGACTCAATCTGGAATTATTTTCAGCCAACGCTAAAGAAACCTGAAATATAATTCTGGAAATGGAATATTAACATCTGAATATGTGCTATCCTCCAATAGCATTTCGCTGATGACAGAAAATGAAAAGAACAAATGATTTCTACATTTTCTTAAATTTACAATGCGATATTTTAGCCTTGGAAAGAGTTGCTGCGCGCGAAATGCATAAAATATAAATCCAGTGCAGAAAATACATAATAAAAAATGTTGAGAGATTAAATCAGTAAGTACGAGTATATTGGTCAGTTTCCGATTTTTGACTGCTTGAATCATTGTATTTTCACCGCTTGTCCACTGCTAGTTTCCTAGTTTAGTTCGCTAGGTGCAGAGTGTCACAAAATATGAAGGTTCGAAAGCATGTAAGACGTGGAATTGAACTCCATTGTTCAAGTTCTAGGCCACTTCGGCTAGCGATGCTCTTACGAAATGATTTTCAGAAAGATTTAGTACTTTATGTTTCAATATTACACGGACTCGTCAGGTGGGATAAAATGTACTCACAATTGACTGCAGTCGCAGTGAATAAAACTATGGTAGGGAGGAATTGAATATGATGATTTTGACAACGGGTTACCATTAGATGTTTGTTTCTTGAGACTAACATCCCAAACAAAAAACATCAGCCTAATGAAACGGAAGCAAAAAGATCAATTTTTACTGTACAAATCAAAAAGTGTGAGATGCTCTACCAGCTACTACGGATAGACCTGTAACTACTTATTGTACTTAAGATAATACATGGCATGAACTTTTTCTCATTATGTTGATTTTGCATGGTACAGAATGATCCATACTCTGAATTCTCTTGGATATTTCTTTCAGATCTAATGCGTACAGAGCTACTACCTCAATCGATATGATTCGTACATTGACCGTCATAAGGTGGACAACTGATTGCAATTCTAAAAACTTTCTTGCTCGGCGTTGTTGACTCTAATCTTGACAAAAATTGGGAGCCAAAAATTGTTAGAATGTTGAGGCTATTCGCAGATTCTGGTCCATAAAGCAAAATTGGTATCGATGAAGTTCCAATTGTATACATACATACATCAGCTACGGTAGAGTGAACAGAAAACGTAAAAACACTACATTTTGCGCGAATATTTTTCATCAGACTACAGGAGCATTAGCATAGCTACAAATCTTGGTATATCTTGTAAAATGAACAGTAAGTATATCTTGACGATAAAAATGAGCCATTTTGAAGTGATGATCTAATCAGGGTGGCAAAAAAGAAACTTCCCACTAAAAACGTAGCTTAATAATGAATTCCCGTGATCCACCGGAAACTGTCGCACTCCGTATCTTATATTCGTACGTTTCTAATGAAGAATTCATTCTACGGGAAAACGAATAAATGAAAAGCAGTCATAAGCGCTTAGCTTGTGAGGGACTTTCCATGTTGGTGCCAGAGTGCGGACGTCGATTATGCCTAAATTATTTTCGATATTCTGCTACGTTAATTGTGTAATTAACCTCGAAATTTCGTCAACACGAACGAACCAACCACAGTATACGGTGAGGGATGCAATGACGTAATTTGTTCAGCTATTTTGGTATTGTGACGAGAAAAAGGTCTGCCCTTCGTTTTGAAAGTATCCCGGTTTTCCCTTGCGGTACTGATTAAGTACGTACCTGTAAATGAATAAACAATCATCCTAATAACTATAAATGAATCAATCAATTTTCTTACAAATTAACATGGCCTGCCAGCCCCACAGCTCGCACGGATGTCTTTTGACACTTCCATTATAACGAAATAATTTGCAGATATTATTACCACAAACATAGAAGGCACAATTTTCGAGGTTCAATAAAATTTGTCGTTACTCACAGGAGATGTGACCCCCTGTGTCATCTAACCCTCGAGAAGTTGTTGCTTCTCGCTGGTTCCCCTTCTAATGAGAAACTCTTATCTGATTGTCCAGGATTATGAAACTCGGAGCACCGTAGCGGTATAAAGTCAGAAAATCACAAACTACTAATTAAATATTATCATGATATAAATTCCTGCTCTCGACTATTCAAATATCCGAAACCAATTATGAATCAACCGGCTAGTTTTCATTACAATTAGCGAAATACATCAATGACCTCGATTATTTTTAATCTTTTAAGCATTCCAAGTAATGAGAATACCGTATTAATAATAACACTGGCACTAAGAGTGTGCCCAATAAGACGCAGTGTACGTTTGGTTTAAGCGAACATTGTAATTGATTGCAATGATTCGTGTGCATCACCGAAACACTCTTACTTGGATTTGCTTGGAGATGTTTGGGCCTTCACGCCACAGCCACACTGGCTGTGGCGATTAATTTATAACGAGATTAATTCTTCAAATAAGTATGGTGGCACGGGATCTCTCCACCCTTCCCGAAACCCAGCCGGTTACTTACGTTTTTTACAATGTGTACTGACAAATGTCGCTCACCACTGAGTGCACGTGTCGTTTATATTTTTTACTGACATTACACTTTCTCTTGACACAGATCGTAATCACTGTTATTGTTTTTTCGGTATATATCACACAAGTACCATGTGCACACTCTTGGGTTACTTAACCCTCATGCCGACGAGTTTCTTTCCCCACTCACCGACGCTAATCAGGGAATATCACTTCGCTCCAAACGAGTCTCGACTCGAGACTGTCCCTCTGTAGCCCTCGCACAGCACTCCCCTTTGAATAAACCAAGCCGCACTGCCCTCGAAAACCGATTACGATACTAGAGAAGTCACACAACATTTTCCAGACGTCTTCAGATTGGCCAAACTTACATTTCGATGTTCTTAAAGTCCCTCCACCCACTTTTTCAATGTGACGTTTCGTGTCCGATGGCGTAACCGTTTTTCCAAAGAAAGCGATAACTCGAGTCCCACGTACAAAATTTCACGCTCAGGTTATTGTTTTCAGAGTCCTTCATCTCTCTCTCTCTCTCGAAATATGACCCTTCTGCCTTTGTACCTGCTACGATCCAACAGTTTTCCAAAAGGGCTCTAACCGCCACTATATATGTACGATGTATAAGTGCTAAGGCTTTACTATTAATAAATGAAATACGCTTATGCACTAATTTCGTTTGATTGTTTGCCTATCTTTGAAATAAATGAGTTTAAAACCGTATTCTTATTTTTCCGAATTATACCATTTTGAATTATACGAGCAGTATTTCTGAAATTTTCATCATTTTGAAATGTAATATTTCCAAATATTTCTCATTATTCTTGTTTCTTGTCAAAGTATACATACTTGTATCGCTTTCATTTTCTCCTCTCATTTTTAAAGTTCCCATTCTGTAAACTTGGGTTTTCAAATTTCAACTGTATATTTCAACAGCATATCAGCCCTGAGGATGAAATCCGTACATTCTGAAACGACAGTTAACAATACATTCTTTCCTATTTCCCAGTAAGCTCTTTATCGATTAGCAGAATTCCCAGAAAACCAACATTGGTTGTCTTTTTCGTTGTGCCAGTGAGATTGAAGCAACATTTTTAAGTCAGTTTCATTTTTGAACGGAAACCTTCAAGAAAAATTTCGGAAAAATCAACTGTTTACTCTGTAATGCATACAGTTGAGTAAAATCTCATCTAAGATCGCAACAAAAGGTAAAAAAAGACCCTCGCCCTCGAACGAATGGAGGAATTTACTCGGCTAATGGAATATTTGTTGAAGCCCCTTTGTTTTTATAAAAAAATGAAAACATTTTTCGGTTCATTCCAAATCAATGTGAGTGCTGTGTGTAGTCCAATATGTGCAGCGTCTGCGAACTGCCGTACTTCAAGGAGGAAGAAAAAATGCAGTCTAGGAAGAGCCTTTTAAAAGTTTGTGGAGTTGTTCTTGCGACGCAGTCGGATCTTTGTTCTTTGAGATAGAGTTTTGGTTAGACCTCCCCGGGTGCGAGGCTGTGCCGCTTAAACTTATATTCCGTCATGGAACCCGTCCTTTGAAATTGCGCTTCTGACCATTTTCGGAGGTGTTATCACGGAAAATCTACAGAGTGTGTACAGACATGAATGTTCTGATGCAATAAAATTATGATCAAAATCGTACTTCCGTTGGTTGGAAGGAGCCAAAGCAAAATACGATGCAACACGAAGCAGAAAATGAAATTTTACTAGAATACTTTGTTTAGGAAATGCCTAAGGCAAGCTAGATGGAAACTGATAACTGAATCAAATTTTCGAAGTATTTGGGAACTCAGTATGAAATTATCGAGTTATTCAATCAATTCAGACCAAATATTAACTCATTTGACTAGAATTTGGAATACGAAATTTGATAGAGAACTATTTCGAACTTTAGAAGAATCAGGATATACATATATGATCAACTTGCGTTCATTTCTATGCACATTCCTTATATATTGTGCATACATCAACGTAAATAGTGTATGCTGTCGATACATGAAATAGCTTAGAGCGAAATGAACATAGCAACTATTGAGCCCGAGGACTTATTTTGAATAGCCAAAGCTCAAAACTTTCAATACAAATTTATTCGTACGTGAAACAAATGCGTCACACGTGTATCAGTAACTAATTATACATGAGCAATATGTCTGCAAAATTAGAGTGTTCGAGTGATCGAATGCATTTGCAATTGAGGACAGAGCAGGGAATTTAATTTAGTTTGCCACAGTGTCCCAATAGCTTGAACACCTCAGACGCAGGTCTTCACCCCGTGCTCATTCTTTGCAGCTCAATAGCTCTCATGTCCGCATGACTCACACAATTTGAAGTCGCAATTCAATTCTATTTGGACAACCCAAGGACACTCGGATGCAGGCCGCCACAAGCTGCTCGTACGTCATGCATTTAAATGAACTCAAGATCCTTTCACTTGATCCCACCGATCGGCTCCACCTTCAAACTGCACCGCGCTGAGAAGCATCGTCAAACCAGTAAGTAGTGTTCATTACAGACCTTTGCATCGTTCAAAGGTGTCGCGCAGCCTCGAATTCCTGTTTGCTTTAATTCGCTAGACTGATTTTCTAAATGACTATGTACATTTAACTCTGATTTTGCCGTTCTAATAGATGAATAGAACTGGTTTAAAATGGTTTTGTGTAGACTGATACGAAAACTGACACGTTTGTGTGTAACCTTCGCCCATAATGTTTTAAATGAATCGTTGAGAAAACGTAAAAGTATAATAATACTTTTATTCGCATACATTAGCAATGACATCCATTCAATGAATATTTGGACCCTGAAATTTTCGAGCCAATTGCGAAGGTGTTGCAGCTTTCTGATAAGGATTGCAAGTGGCTGGGGAACTTGGGCCATCCTGTAGTGGCGAAGTTTGCAGTGTCTGACATGAAAAGATTTCCTGTGCCACAACCGCGAGCGCTGGGCAATTTCCGATAAGTGAAGAATCGGAAAGACACTTAACGATTGATGTCCCAGGAAAAGCCTGAACAGCTTTATCAGCTCCTATAAATTGTTCCTGTACAAGCGGTTTGTATCTCAAGTGTGAAAGGTGACAAACAAGCGGGATTACGGTGGTCGGAGGCTGTTGAATTGGCCTTATGAAGTTTTCATTCTTCCACACTCGCCACGACGCTTCTATAATGGAATACTCAGGCTAAAAGGTTCATGCTAAGAACACCTAGAATCTGTATTGCTATGGGAGAGAGTTTCAAACGTCACTTAATTTCTCATAGCAAATTTGCACAACTCGGTAATAGTGTAGTATTTTTTATATCGTTACACTGGTAAAGTTTAATTTCAATAGACTTCTAGACCGTTAAATTTTTTCAGAATTTACACAGAAGGGGGAGCTTCAACTCAATATTTCTTTATGTTATTCGTTCCAGACGCGTAGTTACATTCCTTCATTGTACTTGTGCCGATGTAAGGTTGTCGTAAAGTACTTACGTAATAACCGGTCGTTGCGCGTGGGTTAAGAGCCTAAATTCCGACTTGCACTGCGGTCTGCGGCCATTCTATGGTCGACGAATGTTGAGCGAGGGTGAGTTCCGATGAAGCTCAGTGATATTTATGTGCATTTTAAAATTTCAGTGCTTATACTGAGATGCTCATTTACACAAGTTAGTCGGTGCTTTTCTTTTCTCTTTTGCTGTGGGAATCGACCTCAGTCGTTCCTCCTCTTGTCGAGACCTAGAGTGTCTCTGTGATGTACCTATTTATCAGTCCAGACTCTATTTCCATCGTGTGACGTTAACTTAGTAAATAAATAAAACTGAACTTATTTGATTGGCCTGAATCTTCCGAAAGCTTAATGAGCAATAGAGTTCATTACAGTACTATTTTATTCTTCTTTATGAATGGGCTCTCAGTTTTAGATCTTCTACATGGCCTTCATATTCAGTTTCATTTCAATGCTGCGTCTAAGGTTTTCTTTGTGAAATCAATCATCAATTATTATAAGCTATGCTATAGCGTTTTTTACCCAATGATAAGTGCTTACAAATAGCAGTTTAAAAATGTTTCGGATCAGAATTTTGATAGAAAGATCTATATCTGTCCCAATGTGCTTTTGTACGAAGAAATGAACATATTCTAGGCTAAAAAAAACTCTCAGTAGAAAGCTTAATGCATAGTTTTATTTCAAACACCTATGTATATATATATTTACGTTATTTCAGTCTCGTTGAAAAACACAGTGATTCTCTGAATTTCCCCTTAACGGATGATTTTTTGCAAATTTTTGTTTCAGTCGCTTTTCAAAGGGCAAATATTTACTGAACTCATAAAACATGTTGAATTCAATAGCTTAACTTTAGCAATATTTCTGGAGTAATCGACACCTCTGTGGTACGTTTGGTATGGTAAGTGCCGGCATGGCTTCGTGCACAATGCTGGAGTGGTGACGTAAACTAAAAGTTCTTCTACGGTTGAAAATTGATTCATACATCACAATAATAAGCCATTGATGACAGAATCTGTTTCTCGTTTCTATTGTCAATAATTCTTATTTCGTTTGATAAATCATTAAATTATAGAGTGTAAAGGTTTCTCACTGAACAAAAAGCCTTTAACAAAAACTTTCAAGGGCGCACTTCTTCTTATCGTAGTAAATTTGATTAGAGAATTATGCTGAATTTTTTCCTTTAAATATTCTCCATTATTTTTAGCTTGCTCTGAAAGTCCCTCGACAAAACTCTTCCAGTCCATTTCTTCAGGGAAATCTAAAGACAGTAGACCTTTTAAGGGGTGGCTAGGACATGTTACGCTATTGCTCCAAATAAGAGAAGTAGCTTCGTTTGACGTCTAGAAACCCATAGCTCAGCACATCCCCATTCATCGCACCCTGGGGAACTCTTCCTTGTATTGCCTCACGAAAACTTGACACTCATCTGAGGGTACGAACTAAAATCTACAGACACGAAGAGCCTGAGATGTGAAAGACCGAAGAACCTGAGCCATACGTATGACTTATCATCCTTTGACGTGCAGAGTTATTTCCTTTTAAGTTCGTTTACAACAAATGATGCAGATTTCTATCATGAAAATAACGTACATGAATGACACATGTAGATGTCGTGCGTGTATGGCATGCATGATTGTTGCGCCAAGCAATGGAGCGAAACACGTACATAATATCGATAAAGGTGAGAGTCAGTCAAAAAAATACAGTAATTTGGGGTTTTTAGCCAGGATGTACAAATATAAGTTGTGTCTGACGTTTCCACGCGTATGCATGAAGCGATATGCACGTACAGGCATCCATCACTGTCCCATTCAGCCGAGGGGCGCGAATGAAAAAGGATCAGCGATCCTGAGGGCGTCATCTGCGCTCGCCTGGAGTTTGGCCGACCGTCGTCCACCGCTTGTGGTCAGCGCGGTCCACCGCTTGTGGTCAGTGCGGTCCACCGCTTGTGGTCAGCGCGGTCCACCGCTTGTGGTCAGTGCGGTCCACCGCTTGTGGTCAGCGCGGTCCACCGTTTGTGGTCAGCGCAGTCCACCGTTTGTGGTCAGCGCGGTCCACCGTTTGTGGTCAGCGTGGTCTGAATGAGGCATTGGGAATCAAGGTGTGTGAGTGCGGTGACCGCTTTCACACTCGAAGGCGGTTCTACGTCACTTCTGTTCTAAGTTTTATCGGTAATAATAATGAAAGGCAGAGCTGTTTCTCCTTGCATTCTGATGATCGCCCTCACATGAGAGGATTACATTTCTTAAGGTCAGAGAGAAATACTTATTTCTCGAGTGACCGACATCTTGCATTCAACTGCACGTTAAAGTGCGATGTGCCCTAAGTATCTCGTGGTCTCTTTATGTAGGTAAAGAATTTTTTCAGTGCAGCTCAAGAGCTGAGAATCGTTAATCGCAATGCCAACCATCGAGGGGCGTGATCGTTCGATTACTTCACGGTTGATGAGTTTCAGAAGTAATTTCAAACGCTGTAAGGAATTTAAGAAATTCACTTGTATGGAAACTGAAAAGACATCCTCTGGTCACACGGAAAGAAGGTGCCCTACCAACTTCATATTTCCTTTATTTGTGAGCCTTGAAAATTGAAAATAGAAACAATGCATGTGCAGTGAAAGAAACTTACATACTCTGAAAACTAGGCAAAATGAATGAGCTCTGATAATTCATCAATCAGGACAAAAAAAAATGTGCCACTCTTTCCCTACCCATCCTATCACTTGAATAGAAAAAGAATAACTTAAGAAACTCATTATACTGCGCGAGGCGTCCTCATGTCTTCCCGTACCCCATCGATTTTGTATCTTTACTGAGGTTCAATCTGATTTTGAATACCCAAGTAAACTAAAATTTAAATAAAATACAGCAAACAATTAGACAATTGTCATATCATGACAAATTTATCATACGCTTGAACTTGAGCGCAAGCTAGCTTAGGAAGAACATGCCCTTGACATTCTCTCAAGAAACACTCATTTCCCTATCTTCAAGCCTGAGCCAGTGTGTGCCTCCAGCCTAAACATTAAAGAGCTTCCTACAACTCTCTCCGAACGTCTTCCGTAAAATTTCTAAAATTGCCCTAGAGGAGCAGACTTGGACGCGCTCGGAGGTAGTCTGTAGGCCCCAAAGAATTGAGCGTCTGGCTAAAACATTTGAAGTCTCCGGAAAGACTTTTTTTCAGCTTGTAAATCCCTGCAATCCAGTCTTGGGGGAATTTGCGAAACAGAGGAATCACTTCCCGAAAATGCGTCTGATATTTTATTCCCTGACGTAGTTCTGAGATTTTTAATAAAGAATATGAAGAAAGTGGCAGCACTTGCCTCCAATAATTTAATATCGCCTCTACATTCTGAATAAGGTCCTCAGTAATTCAGTAAACGGGAAAATATGTACAGAACAAATTCACTTGCTCTAAAAAGTTCGAGTTAGGCTTCCCAAGGGAGGTGATTCAGAGCAGCGTAAATTGCTTTATCCGACACTCGAATTCTATCACCTCAGGGCATGAGAACACGGTATGAGAATGCGTTGTTTAAATATTCCTTCACGCAAAAATGCTACATATCTTCCATCGTTCTTCAGGAGCTTAATACACTACTCATTCTAACCAAATACTACAAATTCAGTAAAAATAATAAGGACTTGTGGTCTGTGGTAGCAATTAGAGTAATGACCGTTGCTTGCGACGATGATGATGATGATAATTAAGATCAACACCAGTAAGTCACATCGCAGGTACCGAGTGCGCTGCGCTGTCGTTATAGCACAGGATTAATTGAGCCAGGCAATAATGCTATTGATTTTATACTCATTGGTCTCGGAAAGAAGTCAATACTGCAACCAGGGCAGCTGTATGTATCTCACACTCGCATGACTGCGGGCTAAATGTGCAGCGACCGACTATTCGTCTTGAAGCTAATCGTTCGATTTTTTCCCCCAACTTT
>VOMN01013707.1:0-65278 GCA_014899125.1 Orchestia grillus
TTTTTAACGATTTGGTTGCAGGTGGGGGGCTTTATAAAAAAAAATGTTAATTGCTTGTAGTGAATGAATGTTCCACCCTCTGCTTCAGGTGCTCGTGGTCGCCTTGGACTCCCTTACAGCTAGGCGATCCTTGAAATAAAATTCTTTAAGCGCTACTGTGGCAATGAGGTGTTAACTCGTTTTGACTTAATTAGCATTTCCCGAACGTAGGGTTGGCAAAATCGCCAAATTTTCGATTTAGAATAAAAAGTTTAAATGAGTGTACTCGTGAATCCTTGACCAACATAAATCAACCATTTCCGAGTGTACCCATTCATCTGGAAAAAATGACCGAAATCACTAGAATATATGAATCACATGTTCGTCAAAAAAAATCTGCAGGGAAAGGGCCAACTCGTCAAATAACAATGACAGCATCATGGCCTTGACAAAATTCGTTCACATTCTTCATAAATAATCAACTATTTACTACTTCAAATCCAGCGAGTGAATGTAAACAGGTCACATGTTATTGCGATGCAACACGAGCGTCGCTAGCGACAATTTTTCCCCAGCAAAACGTACGAGAGACGCTCCTCAAATGAAGACAAACACCGTAGATGAGCCTAATGAGCAAGTCATCTTCGCAATTAAGGAGCCTAGCGTGCAATTTTTACGAGATTAGGAAGCTTGTTAGAGAAATCGTAGGTGCGCGATACTTCCGTCTCGGCGAGCGTATCAGGATAAGAATTGCTCGAAAAACGGCGCACCTACTCCAAACAAAATAAAAGTGTATTAATTAAGTCCAAATTAACGACAAGAAAACACACATGTGGGTAACGTATTTTATAAATCTATATAATACTAAAACTTTGGTCGTCTTGTTTGCTTGAAGTCGTGCACAGAAGAGAAATATACACTTATGTCATGTAAAAGAAAGTAACTTAAGTCGGGCAAGTTAGTAAAGTGGATAAGGGAATGAGAAAGAGGGCAGAATCGTTTGTCTGTCGGCTCTGAGATATTCGAAATTTATACTCTTCGTTTAATCCTGTATTGCGGATACCGACTTAACTGCATAGGATATATTTCTGGATACGGTTTGATTTTGATCAATTTTATTTGACCCAACGGGTCATCGGTTGTCTAGTACATATATTCTAAAATTCCTTTTCTTTGTGCCATGACATGTCTCATAGATCGCATAAGGATTTTGTGTGATTTTATTCAGGCGACAGACATTCAGAAATATTCCAGTCATGGTGAAGGCATCATCGTACACTATACGTACATAACTCGAAATTGATTCTCATGTCTTGTAACGGAAAATTCATGTATAGTTTATCAACGCTGTTGTTTTAATGCGATACATTAATTTGGATTAAAAGTTATTGTACTGTTATACCTAAATTACTAGTTACTAACATCATTTCTTTCATAGTCACAACCATTACTGTAATTTTCATTTAAACTATAAGTAACAGAACCTATTAATAATTGAGCTGAAATGGTTTAGTTATATGAAAAACGTATATAAAATAGCAATAAAATCGAAAGCAAATTTGATTTCCCTTTCACATTTTTGATAAAAATGTTTTTTGCACAAAGAGCATCGTTTTTTTCCGTTTTTCATGTTTTCACAAACCACTCTTTGTCATTTATACGAGGTTCGAACATTTTAGTTTTGTTTTTTGCACAAATTGATAGAGAGAATAATTTTACAATTTTTTCTCTAATTAACTCAAAACTCATGGTACCCGCTTATTTTTCCTCGTTGTAGTTTTGAGGCCGTTCTCATAACTTTTTCGAGCAGTTTTATGTTTTATGAATGTTAGGTGTGCTTTCCATTTGGTGTATTTATACTTCTTAAGATTCCATTAAAAAAATCCTTACAGTTTCAGTTTCACATTCAACCCTCATCACCCATATTCTACAAACCTTTTTTATAACACCTCTCATGCCAATTCTTGTTCCTGTAGGAACTCTTTCTTTCGGAAAACATACATGTTTCACATTCGTAGGTAGAATATTTTGAAACCGATTTCATTTCAAAAATACCAACCGTATCCTTCCTTACTATTTTAGCCTAGAACTTGATAGAGCTTGATTGTATTGATAACTTTGTTAATAAAGCTCATTTCCATCTTTAATTCACGCCTCCATTTCCAATGCTTTCTCCTGGACCATTTCTTGGAACCTCTTTTTTTTACGTCTTACCGAGCCTGTGGCTCTAAGGCCTCCCGCTGCTGCCAGATAGCGTCAATTTCCTCCAAAATTCCAAAGGCGTTCGAATCCGATATCGACATCTTCAGTCCAGCACCACGCGGCATCCGCAGACTGTGCTTTCAAATGTACCGACTCCAAATTACACTTACTCGCTCATATGCTCGGAAAAACTGCTTATGTTTCAGAGAATTTCACGACTTTGAGCTTGGCTTTCAATTTCGAAGATTTATGTTCTAGTCTGAGATTGAACCCATAAATTTTTCGTTCATGTTTCTAAAATCCCTATTCATATTGTACGTAAATGAAAATCTTAGCTTCGAAGCAAAGTCCACCATCAGAAAATTATCATGCACACGTAATAAATTCAAAGCGAAGAATTATTTGTTAGCGACAAATTATATTCACTGTTCCCACGTCAGCGAACTCACTATATTTATCTTGACGCGGACTATCGATAAAACTGCCAAAAAAATATAAAAAATAAACTGAAGTTTTGCTCTGTTTTATAATGTAGGTTCGTTGGAGTGCCTGAAGATGCACTTCCCACTGTGAATGAGAAAAATTTGAGTTCCGTCACACCCAATCGACGCTCAATCGAGAAGTCATATGTTCATCTAAAATTTTCATTTCAAGCTATATTGTCGCTTTCTGTAATATCAAGAACCACGAGAATGCATGTGCAGCTGAGTGGATATCAAAATTTCTCAGTGTTACTGGTATGTAAGTACTCTTTTTTGGCATGATGGCAACTCTCTGTTTGTGACTGTCACTACTACGGAATACTAAATAGCATTACTACGTCGACTACTTCTAATGATTCTGCTACTACTACTACTATTACTAATATTACTACTACTACAACTACTACTACTACTACTACAACTGCGAGTACGAAGAATGCGTGATCTGAAACATGCGTACCCGCAGTTATTCCTCAATTGAAATGTTTCTGCTGAATGACACTTTTACTTCATAAATGAATGTACGCTCGGTTCAACGTTCACTAAACTCAAATTCTCGTTCATTATTACGGAAATGGCAGAATTTACTGGTTTCAAGCTCCAGGTCCAGGGCTTGTTCTAAAAGCTCTTTATGTTCATTTAATTCAACGCGATAACGCGTTGTTCGCAGGGCAACATCGCTGAATTATAATGGATACTGACATTTTCAGACACTTATTATAATGAGTTTATTAAACACAAGTACAGCGAAAAAATACCTCACAAACTGCGAACATTTTTTGAAATTTCTGGGTACGATGAGAAAACAAAATTTTCCTTCCGGAATTATTATAATATTTTAAAATAGAAGCTTCGAAGCACATGGTAAGAATACTTCAAATATTTTATTTGAGAGATATTGTAATTGCGTCAGAACAATATTAAAGAAGCTAAATTGCTTCTAAAAACTGTCGTCTTTCGAAAGATTATGTGCTAGATTGAGACTTGAAGGCTTTTTAAAAAACCATGACAAGCTTTAATAAACCCCAAAATTTCACAATTTTAACAGTAAAAAATGTACGCATTAATTAAAACAGCCTCAAAGTATTAACCTAGCCAGTTAAACCCAAGATAATTTTTTAATAAATTCCATTTGCTTACACCAAGTCTCTATTTAGCTATTTATTCATAAGCACAAAAAATTTTCTTTCTGGCTCTGTTTCTTGGCGGTTAAAATTTTGAATCCCTTGCCTCCATACTAGACCTCGTTTCCCCAATTTCCTTCCCAAATTTCCATGGTCAGGCAAGCCTGTTGAGAGGCACTTATTTTGAAGCATGTAATCGGTGGCTTCCTTGCCTTTCTTTGCCTCGTAGCCACACGCTGACGCGGGCGAGCTCGAGTTCTTCCTTGAATTCTGGACTTCCTATTGATTATTTCTTCACATTTAGCGTGAACCTTTTAAAAGCATTCGGGTAAATTCGAATCAAGTTTTTTATGTTTAAATTCGTGTCAATTTTTAAGAGCATTCAGAGTATAACTTTAAACGTGGATAGGAAATATTAAATTGCTCATAGGAATCTACAATGAGGCACGACACCAAACGGTTATTTCGTAAAATGATTTCTGCACCTGAACTTTTCATATTCTGTGCACTACTTTTCCCTGTGAATTCACAGTTGAAACATTTCTCATTTTTAAGCAGAAAGATTAGAGTTATATACCCCGAAAAAAGCCTCATTATTGCTATTACAGCAGCTAGTAAAGCGCACTGGGGATTGTCACACAAAACACAGTTTTTACTGTAGGCTCCGCTCGAGCTTTAGAAAACAGGAGACTTTGTGTTGGTTTGTCAGTAGTTAATCGAACTTTGCATTTCATTCCTTCATGAACCTTACTGCCCGTTGAGCTATTTCAACAAACTCTTTCAAAGTTGGTGGAGAAATTGCCCGAAATGCACTTTAAGCAACCAATTATGGTTTTTTTAACTAAAGCCTGCAAAAAAATTGTGTTGTATCTTCATCACCAGATGATTTAAAAAAAATTTTATACACATTGCTACTGCTTATCTAACGATTAAACATGTCTAAATTAAAGAAAGTAATTCCTGTTTTTGGCAAGCATCTCACAGCAAAAAAACCTTCTTACAGGAAGCTAAATTGAGGCATCTCACTGCTGTCATCGAGTGACTTCCCATTGATACGTACATAGTCAGCCGTTGCCTTCTACAATGCATGAGTGCTAATGCAAATGAGTCGAGTGAAGTTAAGAGTCCTAATGCAAATGAGTTGAACGAATGTACGAGTGTTAATGAAAACAAATTGAACGAGTGCATGACTGTTAATGCGAATGAATTGAACGAACGCAAGAGAAGCGTACCTTGGCTTTGCTAAGCCTGCTTACAGGACTCTAGCTCCTCGTTCCCACGCCAGCCACCGTTTCCATGAAAATGATGAGAGCTTTGACTCTTGTAAAGTGACTGTAGAGGTTTAGCTTCATCTTATCGCGCCTCCGATGGTAAATTTTTGAAGTCCCGTTACGAACTGGAGCCCTTCAACTAATAACACCAAGTTCCTAATTTCGTACGTTATATTCAATCATTTTTTTACTGAAATGTCAGCTTGAGCATTAATTATACCTTTTCCTCTTCTCTCTGATTTTGTGCAAATTTTGGCTGACTCGTTAATGCCAATTCTTAAAAAGGCTCAAGAGTTTTTGAAATATTATTACTAATGTCACATTTCCTTCTTCACCTATCACATTTCTTGGCAAAATATTCTCTAAAATGTTCTATTTTTTCCAGAAGCACTGGTGAGTACGTCCATTATAAGCGATAACTTCAGAGCATGACGCTCTACGAGTAACTTAAATTTGGCTAACAATTACCGTAGACTTCAGAAGTGTGGTTGGGTATGTTTTCGAAATACTTTCTTCGAATGCAAATTATTCAACTCTAAATAGACCAAATTCTTTTTCGAATTAACGAAATACTACAAAACCAGTCGTTCCCATTTTACGCACTTTTTCATATTACTGATTTTGAGTAAAACATTCAAGCCAAACGTACAATACTAGCTTACTTTTATCGTTTCGCGAGTGGAAAGATGGACGCTATGAGGTTTAAAGTCCGTATGAATATAATGCATTAATCTAAGTTTGATCGATAATTTGGGAGCTTGCTGATATTGCAGATGAGAAAGTTTAAAGAAAATTAAGTTATTGTAAACACTGTCAGAAGAAGAGTGCTAGAACAACAGTCTAATGTTGAACAAAAAGTTGAAAACGGTAGTTCAGAATTTCAATGAGCCCTCATGTTGCAAATGTAAATTGCAAATTCCTATTGATGGTATAGTGTTATTTTATATAGATGCATTTACTCTATCTATTGACTACTTTTCTCTCCAGGTCCTACTACAGTATAACGTCATCAATTATACGTGGACTCTCTGAGTCAGAAAAGAACAAATTCGTAGATCTCAATTTGGAGGATTTTTGTCGTGGAGAAAAGAAATCTTATATTCTCGAAGGCTATACTATCAATGACCATGATAGAATTTGAAAAGCAGGAAAAAATCCGAAAAAAAAACGGAAAAACCTGGTATTTCGGACGAATTTCAAGGCTCTTTACCGGGAAAAGCGACAGCCGCGAGTGTGACATAAATGAGGTGAAAATCTCCAGTGAACTGCCGTTAAAGTGAGTGCAGAGCTAAGTAAATATTTACTCGGCTCGAATTGTTCAAATCTTTTCACAGTGAACTTAATCAAACCAGAAACCCCCGAAACTAGAACGGATGTTAGGAAAACTCATCTTTTCAACGAAACATTCAGAACAGGCTGGACTTGAGTAAATATCACAAGTGGCGGTAGAAAGACCGATGGAAGTGTGTAATATTCTACGACGAGTGCAGCCTTTCCCTTCCTCCTACTGCAGAACGAATTGATGCGTGGAGGCAACACTCTCCAACAATTCGGACTTAGTTAATCCTTTTCTGATTTAGTCAGGTCCCTCACCATAACTCAATTCATGATAGAGTAGGATTTGAACGAAGAAATCGGAATTATAATTGATGAATAAAGCTATCGAGATTAAAACAAAAACAATTTTCGAAAAGATATTTATGAAATTATGGATAATCGAGATATCGCAGCACAATCCTTATTGTTTCCATTTTTTCCAACTCTCGTACATTTTTACATTAGTTTCAACATCGATCCCTATGCCAATACGCGAAGGTTAGTAAAAATACCATCATGTACACTATATCTTCAGGCGAACAAACCTACAATTTCCAGTCACCATTTCTGTGTCAACATAATTGTAACTCGCGACATACTGGGCAGCTCATGCCTGAGCTCCACGTATTTTTGTCCCATTATGCATGACGTCACGCAGAGTGTTGCATCGTCCTCGAGACTCGCACGTCACGTAGAGCGCACAGACACTAAGCACCGCTGAATTTTTTAGCGCGTATTGACTGCGTGAGTTGTATTCCCGACGCAGAATCAGGGGACAAAATTGCAAAGACCGTGCGCACGTTCTTTGCACGCGTGCCGTGCGGATGAAAAAAGTCATGTGTGTTTCTTTCGCTGTCAAGAAACGTGGGTTTGTATTCTGCGCACAAAAACTAATATCAAGTTGAAGGTTTTTCTTCGATTTATTTTGCTGTAATGGTGGTGCGGCTTTCCTGATGGGATGTGTGCCGTGAATCTCTTGATCGCATGCCAGTAGTTCAGTTGATGTGTGCTAAATTTCTGATACTCATGACGCAAAAACATGACAACTCAATTTTTAGAGCTCGCCACATCAGTTCAAAGTATACTTTTTCCCTCTGCAGAACTTATGACTAATCAAAGCAACACCAATTTGTTGAGTAAATCCTTCCAGGAATTTCCCAAAATATCCTATTCGTTCTGAAATTGCCTTCTCAATGTTGTTTTTTCGACTCCGGCCAGTGTAAGCTCAAGTTAAATACCATAGCAAATGAGGCGCAACTCAATTATGTTCAGAATTTTTTAAATATCGTGCACTGTGCTTTCACTAGGACAGTCACAAGAAATGTAATCGATTTGCCAGTTTGAATTTCGTTATGTTATTTACACAATGTACAAGGAGTCTTAATGCAGGCATCATGCCGACGATACAAATGAAGGATAAAATCCAAAAAAAAATAGTGTTTTTAAAAACACATACGGCAACCAATTACCCACGAGCATCTTGTCATTGGGACGGTTTTAAATTCGTATTTTTTTAGTTAAAAAAGAATATTCACCTTTCATTTGCTCCACACTATTTTAATGTGGGGAACTATTCTAATCATTGTACAAGTTTAAATCTATTTGCAATTTTTGCATTGTAAGGGAAATTCTGAATTTTTCATCTGACAGAATTCTGGAGCTTAACCTTTTAACCCCTCACAGAATCATACTGTCAGGTTTCACTCGGGTGCCGCTAATGTTTCACAAAGAGCTAAATGCATCTTAATTACACTAATGCATGTGGCCTCAGCTAGTCTTTCATGCAAAGCTAAATGCTGCCCTAGCTCTAAAAAAATTTGGTCGTTAAGCGGCTGGTATGGCACATGCTTAGTTCTTCTAATCTGACTTCTAGCTCTTTACCTTTGTGCGTCTCCAAACGATGCCGGTCCACTCGAAGAGATACCTTCGAGAGCTACCGGTCAGAGAGTCGTCGCGGCCGGGAGTGATACTCAACTGACTCGAGTTGTGTCAACCGCAAGGACCGTGATTTCAGAAGCCCTTCCCAACCTATCAGAATGCCCCAACGGATCGTATTGGCCTCGGGCAGCCAATCAGCTACCGAGGGCAGTTCCGTGAGCAATGAAGATGGGACGTCGTGACTGGATTTTGGCCTTTTCTTTTCCAATTAAAAGTAATGAGCACATATACATTCAAAAGTGAATATATTTCATTTTATAATGAGCGTAAGTCGTTCCGCTAATCAACGGTTGAAAAATTATACGAAATAAAATTAAAACGTCATAGATCATTGATCTGAAGGTTACTTGAAATGACGATGCTGCGATCAATCTCAATGTGCATGCATTATATTCGAGATTCATAAGTAAAACGAATCAAAATTTTGAATACGGAATATCCTTACACCTATAGGTCAAAAAAAACGAAAAACTTCAGCTTCACATGAATAAACATTTGTGTCTAACCAGTTGATTTAGTCGTACAATGTTTAAGAACTTAGCTTATCACCCATGCATTGTTAACCTATACCATGTGAGCCGAATCGTGACGAACAGTTACGACCCAGGTATATATCATGATAATATCTCTTGCACTTACAGTATACAGGCTGACATGTACAAAAATGTCTCCATTATTACCTTTAATTCCTCCATCCTATTATAAAATAATGTTTTTGAGTGATACTATTCTTCACACAAAGCACATCCGCGAACAAGGAAACTTATTTCACATAAAGTAATTGAAATTGAGCAGTAAATAGTTTAAATCTGATTGAAATAAATGCTTCTATTTCAATTTCTCTAACAATAAAACATATTCTGGGAGAATATCTTCTTCATAAGAAAAATACCCTTACAACTTAGGTGAAGGAGCAATTCTCTAGCCTTATTTAGAAGACTCGTAGGATGAAATCTTCCACAGAGCTTGGAATTTTCTTCTTTTTCTCCTTGTAGAGTTGGCGTGCGGTGCAAGAAGAGAGCGGCGAGTCGATCTTCCCATTCTCTTAGGAGCGCCCAAATATTCCTGGCAGACGCGCCGTTATGAAGACAAATCGCGCGGTGTTGAGAACTTCTGTAAACTTCGCGTGAACTGCAAACTTCTATAATGTTAACTACTGCGTGATCTGTGTAAACTACTGCGTGATCTGTGTGAACTACTGCGTGATCTGTGTGAACTACTGCGTGAACTTCGTGTACGTACAGTTCATGTGTTCTGATGATAATGTGTGGGAACTAGTGAGATAACTGTGTGGACTACAGCACGAACTGTACAAATTTCTGAACTACTATAAAGACTACTGTTAGTGAAATTTTTGAACTACCTAATCTCGTGTACAAACTGATGAACGAATGAATTTTGTGGAAAAAATACATCAACTACATCAGCAACGGTAGGATTTTTATCACTTACTCTGTGATTTATAGAATCAACAAAATGAATCACTACATGAAACTATACATATGAGTCACATGATCAAAAATGAACAACTTGATCAACGATATGAGCTACGGGATCAACGTAATGAACTAAGTACATAATCAACTATATGAACTAGAGGAACTGCTACATGAGCGACATCAACAACGGTGAGGGCAATGTACATACATACTTCATCAACTGTGTCAACAACTGTACGAACAATTTCCAGTAAATTTCGCTCCGCTCTGACACATTCATCTATGGACCGTTGCAGGTGCTAAGTCCTACGTTGAACACCTCCTCCCAACAAGTTAAGTCGCAACAATGTCTTGCATCTCAATCAGAAGAAACAGTGTTCGTCACCACATGAAGTGTATTTTTATTTTGGAGACAGGAACTTTTTATTCGACTTACACAGACAACCAAAGAAGTTGAGGTGCGATTTTGGAAAACTGCATGACAACCAACGTTATTACTTTCTACCCTTGAATTGCTGCTTCATCGGGGAGATATCGCTTAGCTCTTGGCTAAATAGCCAATCAATCGGTAACCACTAGCCCCTACGGCAATCATTTTCTGTGGTCGGAGTCTGGCATAAGTATCTGAAAATTTTCAGCTCGATTTAGAAATCACAGAACGTTCACGAAGTATCGAAGTTCACAATTGAAATTCAGGTGAGTGAACCACACCCTAAAATTAATGTAGACCATATGACATTAATGTACTTTGCACTGATGTTTTGAACGCACCACTTTATGAAATATGATGAAGCGATCATATGAGAAGTTGTTTTAAATGGGCTCCTCTCATCAAAGAGCCATTACCGACTTGATGTCCAATTAGAGTTGCACAAGAAACTAACTCAACACACTCATCCTTGCTCGAAATCTCTAGGCCTGATTCCACTGCCCGGGATAGTGTGCACCGATCAGTTGAAGAATTTGGATTAGCGTTCATTCTGGTACCGAACACATGATCGAAGAGCTTGCGTATGGTATGTAGATATGGTATTTAGATCAGTGAACTCATACGTTCTATTGTAATTAGGTACGTTTGTTGAGAATAGACTTGCAGTTCGTGTTGCGGAAATTTCATGTTGTATAAGCGCAACGATTTACGAAGCGCATGTGATGAGATTAATCAGGTGATGTTGACGTTGACATCTATAATAAGCTCGGTGATATCTTTGTTAACAAAAGGTACTCTTGTTCCAGAAGGAAAAGATTTAGAGGATAAAGCACCGTAATTAAATTTTCACCGGCATGAGCGTGGAAATAAGGAGAACAGGTGCAGCATCACTGAGTGTCCGGCCTATGGACGATCGCAAAGCTCCGGACGCGAGCTTTACGACGAACTTTTTTCCTCTCGTATGTACGGATACAGTTGTCCGCACGTCTCGTACGACCAAACCTCGAGAACGAGACACAAAGTGCCTAAGAAAAGACGAAGGTGCAGAAAAAAGAAACAAATTACAGTACAAAAGGCACACGAAATACAGGAAACAAGACATATATTACAGTAAACAATATTCAAAGAAGAGAAAACAAAACACAAAGTAGGCAATACAATATAAAATATACGGAAAGCACTGCAAAAAATGAGACTCAAAGTATTAAAAACAAGACACAGAACGTAAAGAACGTAAAACACAAAAGACAGAATACAAAGTATAAAGTTCTGAAAACAAGGCACAAAGTGCAGAACATAAGACACAAAGTACAGAACACAAGACACAAAGTACAGAACATAAGACACAAAGAACAGAACACATGGCACAAAGCTCAGAACACAAGACACAAAGTACAGAACACAAGACACAAAGCTCAGAACACAAGACACAAAGTAGAGGCCTAACCAAATGCGTATCGAGGGCTGCAGGAGACGCCAGCAGCCCACCGCGGCATTCAGGCATCTCCTTGAAAATCAATCAGAAGTTCAGCTTCGGCAAACACAAGCCTCTGCTACAAACTTGACAGCCTCACAAAGAAAAATGTTTTTTGGCCCCCGCACTTCCTCGCCTGGTTGCCCAATTTTAACTTCCAATCCCTTGCAGGTTTCTCGCTGATTGATTTTTCGGAAATGACGCTTTTTTGGAGCTCAAAAGGAAGTTACTTGTAAATTATGCCATGCTTTAGTGATGGTTAAGTTGCATGTACTCTCTCAGGCTTGAAAGTTCGGCTCCAGTTGTAGTTAAAAATAATTTATAAGCTGTAGGTTGGTAGTGACGCATTTTTTCTACAGAAAAAAGTTTTTCTGGAACTTATTTAAAGGTTTTCCGCCGAACTCAATAGAATTTTTCATTTATCTTCACAAGTAGCATACGATGATAATATGTATGCGTTTGACGGTATGTTCAGTTTATTCGCAGTGAAATAACTTAGCAAAAACGAACAATGTATCGTTGAAAAAGTACTGGAAATTTTTGTATTCTTCACTCATAATGAGCAAAAAAGAAAAATAGCAGTGTTATTTACCCTTATGATGACAGTGTTCTAAAATATATATAGCAGGACCCCAGAAGTGATATTTATCCTATATTGAAACAAGTGATACATGAATAAATAATTATTTATGCCTAACTCAAATTAATTTTGTAAACAGCACTAAATTTCACAAGATACCAGCTTCCAAGCGGGTGCCATCACACAAAATTACCAAGAATATTCTGGGCTGGGCACCTGCAACGGGTGGGCGGAGTCTCTTGAGCAAATTCGACCGAGACGCCCATCATTTTGGGAAATAAATCTATGACAACGATCATCAATGAATAAATTGGCAAAATTTCTGAAAGCTAGCAGCGTAAAATGTTTGTCCACAGGTACTTATTTCACCATAACTTGAGAGACATAAATGTTACTAAATGAGCGTGGAAATACCTGGGTTTTTGTGTCCTCTAAAAGAGAGAAAACGGTGTGGACCCTTGTTTCAATATCTCGACTTCTAGCGTCTGCAAGACATGGATTTCTTTTTTCTTTATCCATGTGCTTCTCTTTCTCTAGCTCTGTCATCAAAGAAGAACATTTTTCTCTCATTTGTTGTTTTACTTCTTCTTCTCTGTTGCATTCTTAAGCTGTGTCTGTTCAGAATTCTTGATCTTATTTCAGCTCGTAAACGCTCCCGTCGACGTCTTTATCTCTCTCAATTTGCTTCTCTTCTTGCATTTTTTCTCTCCATTCCATACGGACTCACTCGATTCTGATTGAATAGTTTTAAATTAATTTGAAATTAGCATAAGCCTTCTTATTTTTGAAGACTCAATTTCACCCACTACTTCACTCATAATTTAAGTTCC
Source organism: Orchestia grillus (assembly GCA_014899125.1). Taxonomy (NCBI): domain Eukaryota; kingdom Metazoa; phylum Arthropoda; class Malacostraca; order Amphipoda; family Talitridae; genus Orchestia; species Orchestia grillus. Next base: position 13,067 of record VOMN01013707.1, read on the forward strand.
AAGTCCAACTGCTATTCAATCAAGGTTTTCCGACCTATCCTAAAAAACGTTCCACGACAAAACCGATTGTGTGGTATTACACTCACGATGCCACGTACGATTACCCACAACGAAAATTCCAAAACTTCTCCCGAGGTCCCGTACCCTGAAATTAAACTCAAGCCGGAACCATCTCTGTCACGCTCCTGGTTAGGAAAGCTCATCATTGCTGTTCGGTCTCGGCGAGCTAACGTCACGACGCAGTGGGTTGTACATTATTACTTTGAAGATGTGTGCCTCCGGGAATGAGTTTCAATGTCAGCAAGGTCATAAAAAGCTATGTTTTGCGTCTAGTATCCATTTATCTCGTATAGTTATAGCTCTACGCTCAAATACTGATTAAGAAGTATTTCCCTTTAATATATTGTTAGAATAAAAGAATAAATTTGCTTCGTTGCCTTCTAATGTTTCAGTTGTTTGCGATCTGACGTCAGAAAATAATATTATTAAATTTTGACGATTCTGACATCTCCGCAATTGTTGCTCCGTCTAGTAATTTATCAATCGCTTACTTTGTGCATCAAGAAGCGGCAAGCACTTTGAACAATATTTATAATAATGCCTGTACGCGACACGGGAAAGGAATTCTTCTCAACTTACGATTTGCAGAGATGCTTTTCGTGGTAATCGGTTTGATTGTAATACAAAAAAAATTGCAAATCAAATTAGATTTACTGAATATCACGTTTCCAGATTGAATTGAATTTATCATTGATGCGTTTGGATCAAAGGTTTTCATTGAGTCCGACGTCACGAACAGTTTGTGCCGCGGCCCCTCGCCCTTGTCATGGTTATTCAACTGGTCACTCTGTCAACGTGAGCTGTTTGGCTAGCGTTTTCAAACGCTAACTTTGTCAACAAACTTAAGTTAGTCGAGAATATTTTTCTTCGCAGTGTTTCTAACACATCGAAACTCTTTCCAATTTTGTTAAGTTAGTAGCTGTCGTACGAACAAAAAATATTTATGCGCCTCATTTTGCATGAGAGACGAAATTCCCATGAGCCTTCTCAGAGAATAAGTTTTTATTTCACAATAGTTTTCAATATCCTGGTGCAAACGAAATTGCATAAGACTGAAGAAACTGGCTCAGAATGAATTTCAAGTGTTTGATTCAGTAAGTCTCAGGATCTTTTCCCATCAGGCTAGGTGCTCGTGAGGGTAAATGGAAGGACGATGAGGAATTCTTCTTTATTGAGAGGGAGATCAGTCCCAAGCCAACACCTCTGAACAAAGTCACGATGTCAGTGTTTGAAAATTACAATTATATTCTAAACCTTGCATTAGAAAAAGATTAATATTAATGATAATGAGAATTTGGTAAAAATAACAATAATCAGAACGTAGGCTATCAGGAATGAGCTGCAGATATAAATGGGTATTATTGCTATAGGATGCACAACATTTTTACTCATCTAGCTGAAACAACCAACGCGGCAAAAGCAACAGTACGATGAATACTATTTTCGGATACATTTTTCAGGCTTTGAATCGCATACGTACGTGGGAAACTAAATCCTAAATATACCATATGATGAATCTCAATAGTAACTATTCCACATTATATAGAAATATCTATTTATTTCTTGAGTTTCTATCAACTTACTTTAGGGTCAAGTAAAAGGCATGATGAGGTGGTAAATGAGGCACAACTATTATTCTATCAGACTAGTGCTATATGAAGGAAAAAAATAATATTGGTAACATGGGATTCTGCAGCCAATACTTCTCAAAATCCGGAGTTTATTTTTCCGTCTTAGTTAGCCCTGAACATTCATTGATATTGTACTTAATGCTACACTAGTACGATAAAATTGCCAGGTAGCTTTAAACAAATTATTTGTACAAACATTCCGTCTTATAACTAAATTACCATACCTACATTTAGATTTATCTTCACTTCACGTTTAGGATTAGGAATGTAAAGCATTAGCTATTTGCCACGTCGTGAACCAAATATTCTTTGTAATTCGCAATCACTAAGTTTTCTTCAATGAAGATTTTACATCTAAACGGTTATGACGGTTCGGTTAATAAAATATTCTAGTACCAACGTTCAAGATCTCAACCTGACATACACAGCGTGAGCAAAATTGAATCTAATCAGTAGAAATCCAAAAATAAGACCAAAGAGGTGAAAAAAGTCATGCGTTAATCCAAACAAGAGTAGTGCTGGTGCCGGACCGTATTATTTCTCCTACATAGCGCTGATAATTAAATCCCTGTTCAATCAAGTGGTTTTGAGCGCTTAATACATGTATTGTTAGAAAGGATATGAATAAAGTAAAAAATTAATTTAGCTGAAAGTATTCTGCAGCTTTTATAAAATTAAATGATCCCATTGGTTTTTAGTTCAGTAGTTGTTCGTGGTAAAATTACGTACGTTTGTAAAACTTGGAAAAGAACTACTCTACTATAAATTTCACGCCCCTATCGAGAGAACTTGTTCATGCAATTGAAGTTAAACTTATACTACATATTGTCAATACTCATCTTCAGTTTAAAATATCTTCCTCACAGTAAGAAGTTCAGAATAGAATTGAAACAAATAATAAAGAGACTCCTAAAAATATTTTTTATAGATAGTTCAGAAAAGTTTATTTTAAAGGCCAGACTTTCACATTCTGGCAGGTTATTTTCCTGAAGGTGATTCATTGATGAATTTCTTTTTTAAGATAAATTACAGTCAGCATGTTGAAGATCCAGAAGTTATTAAATACTTTTATAGAATGAGGCTTTCAGAACATCAAGGATACGTTTATTTTTCTCGAGGTCAGGCGTAGACATGTGTGCAATGAACTCTAAAGCTTATTATGCTTTCGGGAAATTTCGGCCAATAAAATACATACCGTCTCTTCCCATTTATTGGCATTAATTCAAACGAACAAAATAGAGTCTGAAGGGATAAGTAGGTATACGCAGTGTAACTATATGTCTTAACAAGAGGATGAACAACCGAGGTAGATTCCTACAACAAAATAAAAAAGAAAAGAAAAACACTGAGTTACTTTCGTAAATGAACATCTCAGCAGTGTCGAAGCAATTCCAAAATGCTCATAAACCCTTCGCAACCCTTGCTCGACAGCTGTTTACTACTGAAGTAAACTTGTACTACAGCGTGATCGGAGCCCGGGGTACAAGTCAGAAATTAGTTTTCTAACACACTCTTAACTAGCGGTTACCTCGGTAGTATTTTTATGACGAACTGACATCGTCAGAGTAGAATTCATGGGATTTTTGCGCTTTTTTATGTGGTGAAATTTCTTTTGTAAGTGATTTCACTTACGTCGGACAATCTGTAAAACTTAGTAAAGCGCTTTAACATGAACTTTAAAGCCACTCTAGACTCCTGAAGTAAATCTAAAACAAGGCAAATCCGATGTTGTACAAGTGTAGCATCTTGAGCATTCTCATTCTTTCCTTTGAAATATTCTAGAAAAAATCAAAAATTCAAAATTTTGAACTCCGTACGTCCTATTTAGAATGAAGTTCTTAAAAATTTAGCACTCTTCTAAGGTATGATTAATTGACTCCGACCCTTAGACTTACAATTCAGATTAAACCTTCACGCATAAATAATGAAAAATTTACGTTTTATTTAACCTGTCACGCTAAAAACTTGCTCTCATGGAAAGGGTGAAAAGATACGGTGCTCGTTACCCGTGTAGAAATGTTATAAGAAAAAATACACCTGTACTTTTCACGGCATCGGCCTGTCCCTTGAGGTGAGAGCTGACAGTACTGCCTCTTGGCTCCGTCCTGTAGATGTTTTTATTTTCTGTGGTATCTTGAGTCATCTATAAGTTTTGTCGTATGGGATTTGATATCATTGATTGGTTTATTATCGGGTCTGATTTTACACCATTAGTAAGTTTTTACCTGTTATGATTCAAAATCATTAATCAATTTTCCCAAATGCGATTTATTATTTAACATGTGTGAATGGCTATGGAATCTCACAATTATTGACATTGTAAACAATGTAAACATTGTAAACAATGTAAATAATGTAAACAAAAATTAGAAAATTTAAACATTTTCTAATTTTTTCGCTAAATTTCATCTAGCGGCTTCTGAATCGATCGTCAAAAATTTGCAAAAAAATCGCAGTGTATGTGCGTCCATGAATTACTTTACCTGAATTATTCAGGTAAACTTTAGCTCTTGGATTCATACGTACGTTGAGCCCAAAGTACGTGCTATTTGCACTGTTAGTGTGGGCACCCTTTGCTACAGTTGTATCCATACTGTGAGCATGTACAGTATCATGGTATTATGGCCAAATACGTAAACTATTCATGTATCGGATATATGTACGGAAAAATCAATATCCATACAAGTGCGCTAAAAAAGGCGATCAGATTCTAAACTTCGACCAACGAAATTTGAATTCAATACTATAGTCTGAGGGGATACACACGTAAGTTCTAAAAGTTTATACCATCGCTGATGGGCTTCCTAATCAAGTACTGTTGATGACTCGTTCGTGCATGCAACTGCAGATGGAACTGAGCGGGTCCCCAGGTGATGAGGAAAAGCGATGCTTCGTGACTAACCGCCAGTCTCAACGGATACCTCGATTTCTCGGGTACCTGGATGCCTGGATTCTCCGGATACCTTGATACCTGGATTCCTCAGATATCTGAATGCCTGGATTCCCCGGATACCTGGATATCTGTACTCCTCGGAAGAAGTTTTGGCACCCTGGTGAAGGCTACACTAGTGTGACACCTTTTTTAGGAGCGTCGAGTTCAATCTTCCTTTCGCAGGAGAAGTACTCCGTCTGAGGTCGAACCCGAGACCTCAAAAATAGAAAGCAAGCACGGTAACACTTGCAGAAGTAGCGTACATGCAATATATAATATATATGTACATTACTTGTACGTGCGATGAAACGGACGAAGAAACAATCAATGCTTCTTTACAAATAAAAGATTTGTACGCTTCTTTCTCAAATTATCTCTGAGCTTATTCCTATTCAAGAAGCACTACTGAGACGCGCGTGAGTCTCTCGTTCAAGAGACACTGCTGAGACGCGCGTGAGTCTCTCGTTCAAGACACACTGCTGAGACGGCGCGTGACGTGATGACGGGCGCGTGACGAAGAAGGACGGCGCGTGACGTGGCTTGAGATAACAAAGGAGGCTTCTCGTTCCAGCAGCCCACGGCGATTATACGGCGGCTGGGAGTCGTGCCGCCTGTTCTGGAGGTGCGTGTCTGCCGAGTGCTACTGGCTGCATGCTGGTCGGAGTCTCTACCTCCCTGCGCCCGCTTTTCTGTTCCGTTGATGTGCAATTGTAAGTACATTTGTTGGAATGAGCAAGATTTCTGAAAAATTAACTGATGGATGGTTGCATTAATTTTTTTGTTCATGCGGGTTATGCAACGCGTGGGCTAAAGTTGGAGCTCTTGGGAAAAAATAATTTTGTGTTTCGAGCGATTCTCGCAACAGCGTTTTGGGTAAATAAAAAGTTTGTAGCTGCAGCTAGATTGTAAGTTTGAAATTACACTCGTAATTTTCAATTCGATAAAAAATTTAAAATTTCGTAGCTCTCTGTTGATAACGTTGAAGGGAACATGCCATGTGAAGATTCTGTATTATGCTAGAATTTTTATTCAAAATTTTAACACGTGTGAATTCAGACGAATGATCATCTAATGAACGTTTAGAACCTAATATGAATTTTCAAGCTAATGTTCATTGTAGGAAATAAACCATTTCAAGTGTTTTAGTCACACTGACCGTGTTTTTAACGAATGTGTTAGAGAAAATCCGGCAGGAAATGGAAGGCAAAAGAAAAACTTCAGATATAAATTAAATTCCTAATTTATTAAATTAGGAGCAAATAATCATATTTACGCATTCTAATCACTGGTAAAAAAATCAAAACTGGCTACAGTTACACCAGTGATCCCAATCCTACTACATAATAATAGCCCAGTGATGCTTGCTTCGTCCGTCCGTCCGTCTCTTTGTCACGCTTTTAAGGATTTAGATTGGAGAAAATTCCCAGGTCCGTATTCCTAACTAATCAGGGAGACTCTCTCAGAGAAGGCAGTCGGTATCAGTGATACTACAAATAGCAATATTTCATGTTAGATTTACCGGAAATATGAGAGCACCTTGAGAAATTTACATCATTTGTCTTGCGTCTCTTTGACAAATCTTGTGGAAGAACTCACTCTCAGCCCCCACTTGCAGTGATGGCTCCTTCAAACGTATATTTCCGGGGCGATTCCATCATAAGAAAATTTTCTTGAAGATTCCATTGAAAAACCTTTCTCAAAATCCATTAAAAACTTTTTCATCAAATCCATCAAAGGAACTTTCTGAAACCATTCATCAACTCATCAAAGGAACGGTTCGCAGATCCCTGTTTGCTTGATGAACAGTAGACCAGGGCATGTAGATCGACATCGAAGTGTCCTTACCTACAAAAAAAAAATCCCTCCAGCACAGCCAAAAAACAATCAACATTGAGGGAGGGAGAAAAACTTGGACATTTATGTTTCAAAGCGTGTCTTCACTCTTTTATTTATTGCGCATGCTAATTAAATATTGTGCATGCATCAGATCCAGACGAGAGCGGGAGCTCCTGACGCATACGCTGATGGTTCAAACCACGCGATGTGGATAGAATATTACAGAATATTGCAGAATATCGTAAAATATTACAGAATATTGTAAAATATTACAGAATATTGTAAAATTTTACAGAATATTGTAAAATTTTACAGAATATTGTAAAATACTACAGAATATTGTAAAATATTACAGAATATTGTGAAATATTACAGAATATTGCGGAATATCATAGAATATTACAGGATGTCACTGAGTATTACAGGATATTACAGAATATTACAGAATGTTGCAAAATATCACAGAATATCAAAAATACTTCTGAATATCACAGAATATTACAAAATATTGCAGAATATACAGAATTTTACAGAAGTGAGCCGAGTCTTCCATTCTTGAAGTACTGCCCGAATCTCACGGCGTCAAATAACGAAATTAAGAACTCATCATTTGACAGCACCGTACAGCACCACAGCTACAATATCGAGTGAACTGGAACCGAGAACGCAAGATTGACACTAACATTTGTCGTAACATTGACATAAACATAACGTTGACTCAAGAATTTTGTCACAACACTGTCATAACATTGACATAAACATAACGTTGACTCAAGTATTTTGTCATAACACTGTCGTAAATATTTTGTCCTAACATTGACATAAAATCAACACAAACAAACATTTTGTCATGACATTTACATAACTTAAAGCCGAATATTTTGTCACAATATTGACTTCATTAATTAACACTGTCACAAACATTTTGTCATAACAATGACTCAACATTAGCGCAAACGTTTTGTCATAACACTTACTCAAAACTGACACGAGCTTTTTGTCATTAAATTGACTATTTATAGACGAGAATGTTTTATCATAACTGCTACACAACACTAACGCAAACATTTGTCACAACATTGACCTAACTTTGACACAAACTTGTTAAGTCTCAGCGCCGGGGCATCTCGTTTTAAAGAAATTCACTCCTGTATAAAAAGTATTTATTATTGAGTGTGAAATTCAAAAATGAGTCATTCGCTCTGATACTAGACTGTTCAGCTCGAAAGTTTGTGTCATCAAAGAAATTACGAAATATTCAATGTGGAATGTGTCTGGAATATATACTGTTAACATATGCATATACTGATAGAAATACTTTTAGATAGATAATGACGACTCAGTGTCAGCCAGACTGTCAGGCAGAAGAACTGAATTTTGGCAGAGGACCGCAAGGAAGGATACTCTCTCAGTCTTGCACACTTTTGGTCTCAGATGAACTAGAGTTTTCTCGACGAACTAGTGTTGTCTAGACGAACCAGTGTTTTCTAGACGAACGTATCTCAAACGCCTAATTAAACGGGCACCGTCTCAGTCCGACGTAAACACTCTTAGTCACACTGACGACCACACTCTTAATCACAGTGACGGCCTTCCTCTCAATCGCACTGACGGTCACACTTTCAGTCACAATCTCAGTGTCTCAATCATACTGACGATCACACTCTCAGTCACACCGACGGTTATATTCTCAGTCATACTGACGGCCACACTCTCAGCCACATAGACGGTCACACTCTCAGTCACAATAACGGTCACACTTTCAGTCACACTCTCAGTCACACTGACAGCCACCACTCTCAGTCACACTCGCGGCCGCACCCTCAGTCAGCCGGACAGGCAGGACGGAGGCACGCCACAGGATGCACTCCATGCCTGCGGCCAAGAACGTCTCCAGTTTTTCTTCATTTTACGCTACCGCCAAAACCCCAACGCGTGCCTCGCAGCCGCCGGAACTGCGGTGCTGAGGCGCCATGTTCCGCCGCCAGCGCCGACACTCCGGTGATCAGGCTTACGAATGTGTCAAGTGTATGGACTGAGGCTTACGAATGTGTCAAGTGTATGGACCCTGAGGCTTACGAATGTGTCAAGTGTATGGACCCTGAGGCTTACGAATGTGTCAAGTGTATGGACTGAGGCTTACGAATGTGTCAAGTGTATGGACCCTGAGGCTTACGAATGTGTCAAGTGTATGGACCCTGAGGCTTACGAATGTGTCAAGTGTATGGACTGAGGCTTACGAATGTGTCAAGTGTATGGACCCTGAGGCTTACGAATGTGTCAAGTGTATGGACTGAGGCTTACGAATGTGTCAAGTGTATGGACCCTGAGGGTTACGAATGTGTCAAGTGTATGGACTGAGGCTTACGAATGTGTCAAGTGTATGGACTGAGGCTTACGAATGTGTCAAGTGTATGGACTGAGGCTTACGAATGTGTCAAGTGTATGGACTGAGGCTTACGAATGTGTCAAGTGTATGGACCCTGAGGGTTACGAATGTGTCAAGTGTATGGACTGAGGCTTACGAATGTGTCAAGTGTATGGACCCTGAGGGTTACGAATGTGTCAAGTGTATGGACTGAGGCTTACGAATGTGTCAAGTGTATGGACCCTGAGGGTTACGAATGTGTCAAGTGTATGGACTGAGGCTTACGAATGTGTCAAGTGTATGGACCCTGAGGGTTACGAATGTGTCAAGTGTATGGACTGAGGCTTACGAATGTGTCAAGTGTATGGACCCTGAGGGTTACGAATGTGTCAAGTGTATGGACTGAGGCTTACGAATGTGTCAAGTGTATGGACCCTGAGGGTTACGAATGTGTCAAGTGTATGGACTGAGGCTTACGAATGTGTCAAGTGTATGGACCCTGAGGCTTACGAATGTGTCAAGTGTATGGACTGAGGCTTACGAATGTGTCAAGTGTATGGACTGAGGCTTACGAATGTGTCAAGTGTACGGACTGAGGCTTACAATTGTGTCAAGTGTACGAACTGACGATTACGAATACATTAACTGAAATTTACGTATGTTTGACCTGAGGTTTACAAATGCTTGGTTTGAGGCTTTGAATGTATCAAGTGAAGCTTATAAATTTATTGGCTGAGGCTTACGGATGTATGAAAATATCACAAATACATGAACCGAGATTTACGAATAAATAAACTGAGACACGAATGCGTTAGTGAATCAATTGAGACTTGCGAATATGCTAACTGAAATTTACGTATGTGTTAAGTGCATTAACCGAGACTTAAGTGTCAAGTGTAATAACTGAGTTTTACGAATGTATAGAGTGAAACTTAAGTAGGTGTCGTATGTAATTGCTGAGACTTTCGAATGTGTATAGCGTATGAACAGATTATCTAGTGCGTGATTTGAAGCTACAGAATGTAAATCATTTTCTTGTGAGAAGTGAGACTTACGAATGTGTTATCCTTCCGCGTTTGCTCCTCTACTAATTGTGCTCGCCTTTCTGCAGAAAATAGAACACGCGTATGACACCTGATTGTTCTCTTTTCCAGTTAAGAGGCCTAGCTCATTCCACAACACTGAAATGTCCCGTGTAAATTGATTAACTACAAGAAGCTCTAAGAGCCTGGTACGCTATCGAATAGTTATGTTCTCTATTTTCGAAATCTTGGCTACCAGAATTTGTGTTTCTAATATGTCTTTGCGAATGGTAATATCTATTGGTAACCATAATTATTGTTAATCGCCTTACATGCGTGGGACAGTGTAGTGCTCTGCTCTAGAGGCCTAATTTATGCTGGTGACGTCATGCACCAAATGTACGAAAAAAATATTCACAATAAATGCAATTGCTCTAACTTTCAAATAGCAATTGTTGAGTACCATGATATTATTAAAATAACTCAATCGAAGAGTGCATAATCTGTGCACAAAATCTATCTAAGCGTCATCCGTATACGACATTCGTGCGATTGTTCCTACACACAAACACACATACATTAGTGCATCCATATATACATATATAAATACATTCACACGTACATACATACATACATTAATGCATACATATATTCATACAAAAATGCGTGCATAAGTACATACATGCTTACATACATACATATATACAAACGTATTCACATAAGTCCGATCGCACAGAAATTCAAGTCAGTTTTTGATCAAAAAATATAAGTGGCTCATGTTCATTCATTAATTGTGTGTTATACTATCTGTTCGAAGTAATTACAAGAACATGTGTGGCAGAAAAATGTAAATTGCTGACTTGAGCAATCCGTCTGGTCGAAAGTTTATCCCCAGAGGCGGCACATCAGTGTGGCCCGGGAGAAAAAGCCCGAACCACTTCAGGGTATTCAAAGAATTGCGATGCTTCGTTACCGTGCTCGACACCAGGAAGCATCTGACATTTTTATGAGAATGTTCGTACATGGGCAATAAACTTTCTACGTTCATGTTATAACTACGCATATAGGAGACCAAATTTGCTACCCTTAACGATTTCGTAAGCAGAAGGCTAATTTTCTACCCGAATGAAAACTTCGTAAACAGAAGGCTAATTTTCTACCCTTATTAAAACTTCGTAGACAGAAGGCTAATTTCCTACCCTTATGAAAACTTCGTAAGCAAAAGGCTAATTTTCTACCCGTGTGAAAACTTGCAAATAGAAGGCTAATTTTTTACCTGAAACAACTTCCCAAACAGGAGACAATTCTGTACTCATAATAACTTCGTAAAATAGAGGTGAACCCGGAAATTGCAAACTCTTCTACCCTTAATGGTTGCATAATTAAGCGGAATATTTTCTACTCATAACGCTATTTTTAAACAGGCATATTCAATTTCAGAAAAGTTATTTATAGTGAATGACAAGAAAAACGTGTATAACTATCAATAAAGTTTTATCGAACCATGTCGCCTCACTGCTTAATGTTTGTTGACTACCACGCAGATGCAACTTATTTTAAAACTGAATAATTTGTTCAGGATTGATGTTAGTTAGTTTTCAATATTCAAGCGTAATTTTGCCAATCATTATAATACTTCCAGTGCTAATTGAAATTGATTTAATTTTCCCATATATATTGTTAGATTTGAAATATCGATGGATCTAATTTTGAACTTACTTTTACCTTCTTACGCGTAAAGTTTGAATCGCCCTAGATGTAAAGTTTATACCATTCTAGATATAAAGTTTGTCCTCTTCCAGTTGTAAACATTTAACCTCCTAGATGTAAAGTTTTTACACTCCAAGATATAAAGATTTTACCCACCTAGATATGAAATTTGTACCCTCTTAGATATGAAATTTGTGCCCTCTTAGACATGAAGTTTGTACACTACGAGACCTACAGTTTGTCTTTTCCTGAATGTGTACCCTCATAGATATTAAAATTATACTGTCCCAGATGTAAAGTTTGCGCCCTCCGAGACGTACAGTTTGTCCTCTCCCAGATGTGAAGTTTTACTTTCCTAAATGTAAAATTTATATCCTCATAGACGTAATGTTTGTACTTTTCTATAAATAAAGTTTGTACTCTCCTATAAGTAAGGTTTGTACAGTCTTAGATGTAAAATTTGTACCCTCCTAGATGGAAAATTTCTACTTTCCTAGATGTAACGTTTGCTCTCTCCTAGATATAAAATTGGGCCCTCCTATATGTACAGTTCGTTCATTCATACACATAAAGTTTATACCCACCAAGATTTATAGTCTGTTCCCTCTTAGCTGTATAGTTTCTACCTTCCTAGATTTATAGTTTGTACCCTCTAAGATGTAATGTTTGCTCCCTCCTAGATGCAAAGTTAGGCAGGTCATGAATTACATACGTTATACATTCACCGTGTTTTAAGTAAGACAATATAAATGTTTAGAGATATCTCTACGGCAAATTTCTATCAATCTAAAAATTGATACATGAATTACGATATGGTCTTGAATTATCTAGTACGCGAGCCTTATGGACTGTCTAACTTTTTAATCCTATCATTTCATTTTTCTCACCGGTATTGCAGTTTAAAAATAGATTTTTTTCTTCTTTCTTTTGTGCGTTGAGGTCCCGCACTTGCGCGGCTAATCAGAGCTGCGGCACGGCTCTTAGTCTGACCAATGGGAGACGGCGGTGTGAAGAATATCAGCCAATGGAAGCTCACCTGAGCGGAAGTAAGTCGTTACTGTCCTTCTTTTTGTTCTAAGAAACGACTTCTGTATCCTTCAGGCATCCTTCGCCTCCAGCAGCGGTGGTTCCTTCGAAGATTCTGAAGAAAATCTTCGCCGGTAAGAACACTTGAATTTCTTGAGCTATAAAACAGGTTTTCAGGGTGTAAGAAAAACTCGTCATTCATTGATTGGTTCGGATACACACTATGAAGATTTTATGAAAGAAAGTGATCACAACCGGCATAGGTAAGCGCTTAGAATTCATAATCGCATAAAATAAAATAAATTTGTAATTATAATTATTAGGTTTGAGAGTCTTGAAACCAAGCTTAAAAGGAACTTTCAAAAAAGCAACTTGCTTTTTATCGGAATAGTCGAGCGCCCGTGACCCAATCGATAGCTCTTACAAAGTTTTATCCCGTGAAAGGTCAAATTCACTGAGCAATATGACCGTGACACATCTATTTTTCCTTTTTATTTCGTTTTGGAGAACATTAAACTTTTATGACAGTTTGTATCCACGATACGAACCCCTGTGTGGTCACTGAGTATTTAATATCAAGCCGACAATAATGCAAGCAAACACACCATCCAACATTTTACCTTTTTGTAGTACATACGTTGATGCTCAACGCTTATCGAATTTCAATGGTTACATATGTGAGATGAACTCTTTTTCTCGGTGCGCCTGAGCCTTCAGCTGCTCCAGACGCGAGTACGGTGAGTTACAGGCACGGAGCTGGGAATCTCTCGTCAGTTTATGAACTGTCCATTTGAGGAGCGATAGAAAATCGTTACTGTATTTCATGCCTACCTTCACCCTGCTTTAAACGCAACCATGGCGTACCTAGGAAAAATTTTTGTACGAACGTAGTATTCGCAACCTTGTGAGGTTGCGAAAAAATAAGATTTAACACGTTACGATGTATGAGGTCTTCGCAAGCGTTCATACAACGCAAGTGGAATGGAATACGGGTGGAAAAAATAAAGATTTATTTAAAAAGTTCCTGTATTCCTAAAATTTATTTCGTCACAACCATCTTGAAACGGTTTCATCCTTTTCATGCATTTACACACTTTAAAAACAATTAACACAGTTCATTGGAAATTATACAGTGTCGAGGTTGAGAAACTGTAAAGGTTGAGAAATCGTAATCCAATCATAAAAATATTCTTCTTTTTCAAACTTGTATACTCGAAGAAAAAGACATGAACGTATATTTCTCGACTATCAACAATTTATGCCCCAGGTTTTTAAACGAGCTGCTCCCATGATCCAATACGTTGTTTTGCTTGATTCGTGAGCTGTTACTATGACATGAAATATTTAAGGGATGCACTCACCCAGTGAAGAGTCCTAGTTTAATTGAGTAAAGGATCATTTTAGGTTCATTCAGATTTCGACGGCTGCAGGAGCTATGATACTTTCACCAAACAGAACTTGAACAAAGTTGCGGCGTTCACCTGACCAAAGTTGTGGGACTTCTGCTACATATCATATTCGATACCTACGTGAAGAATAATTTAACAATTAGAGATGATGATATTGACATGTGTCTGTGAAATGAAATGTTCCCAGAACATCAGGTGAAAGTGTAGAAATTGATTGAAATAGTGACTAATTGCAAACTTATTTGAGAAAGAATGACCCGTAAATTTCGGTGTCGTAAAAAAATAAAAAAATATGGTCCATATAGTACTCGCTTAAACAACAGCACAAGTCGTACAATACAGTAGGTTTTATAAATTGCAGTAGCAATACCCACATGAAGCAAATAACAGTAATTTTACTCTCATTTTAAGTATATTTGTTGCACACGCATAAACTACATAAACAGCAATTTAACTGCTTTCTTTAGCTCATTGTCCCACATGGCAAAACGAAGTAAGAATCGAGTTGTGCAGCAGACTGGACCACTAGGAGTGCGCGTCGTAAGAGATTTGGTGCGCACCTGCCGCCCGTCACCTGGGGCGCGTATGACCTCTTCCTGCGAGCCTTGTCTGCGCGCCGGGGCGGCCGAGCACTGATCCTTGGGGCACACCCAGTGCGTGCCTCCCATCGCAACTTCTATAGAAAGAAAAGATAATTCATTCGGTAATTAGTATCATACAATGCCTGTTACTATTAGCTTTTTCAAATAGAAAGCCTACAACCTCAAAATTGAACGTGCGTGTCATTGTGCAACTTTTAATTGTGAATTTTTATTTGCTCGCCGATCGTTCAGCGTAAAGTGGTGATAATCATAGAATTTAAAATTCGAGAGCTCGGTGCAAAGGAAAAAGTCTCAGAGTAAAAAATCTTACAGCCCATTTTAAAGTGTATTTATCAGACAGATGATTATTCGACACGCACGCACACATTCAACTGTGCGTACTGGAAGAGTTATAAATAAATCTGTAAACTTATTTACACCACAGCGTGTCGCACGTAATAAATTGAAATATTTGACCCCTATTACTGGGCTTACAAAGCTCACGTTTTTTATCCCTTAAATTTGGTATGAATAACATTGAATAACATTTTACACCTATTTGCCAATTATATCACTGACAATTACACAGACTTTGATTTCACTGATTTCACTGATTTTGAAAAATCGAAAGTCTTCGTCAATCACAAAATGTGGTCACCAATACTAATAAAAATCGAATTCGTAAATATAACCCTGGTAGAAAAACCTCACTCTGAAGCTTCTTCCCGATGGACATATGTATTCGTGCACACATTTTAATTGAAGTGTGCGCAGGGTACCTTTGTCAGAAAGACAATAAATTCGTTTATACTCTCAACATCAGTAACTAAAGGTTAGTAAAATGATTCCTGGTAAAGATGTTGATCAAATTGATTGCAATGGGATTCAAAATCACACACCTTCTCGCTCATCTTGATAAGTTTAGCTAAATTTTTCAGGTTTCTGAGAAAAAGTTTAATCGTTGATCAGCTGCAATACTTTATAGAGCAATGTTATATGAAACAATTGAGTCACATTCTTCTCGAAAGACTATCAGTTTGAAACACTTATGCCATCGCTTTAACTTAGATTACTATCTCTTCATTACTTTCTTGGGCCTAATTTGACACTGAAACAGGTGTGATTTGTCTTCGTAAGTACCTAAAATTAAAAGATCGTTTGTATTGCTACTCTTATTCTATTTTCCAGAGAGGATTTATCTCGGTGATTGCATCAAGGGGGTATGACCATGTAACGATGACTTGAGTCCTATGGATAAACGTTGGAAAGATAAATATGTTCAAAAGACGGTGCGAGGCAGTCAAAGTATGGTAAATAATATGCAGTTTAACATCGTTCAAATTAATCATTGTCCTAAATTCTCTTCACATACGTACATTTACTACATACATATACATTCTCCATGCAAGCTACGACTGTGGGTATAATTCATAAACTCGGTATCGTACAGTTCCAAATTACATTATTTCACCCGACAAGAGAGTGGAGTGAAGAGGCGTTCATTCATGAATTCACGAACATGCAGAGCTGTGCATAGAACCTGCCCATGGCATGTGGCTCGGGCGCTGAGCAATAATGAGAGGAAGAAGTGTGCCCTGCAGGGGGAGTCAGAGCATCCTGTTGTGCCCACCTCCTCCCGCCACAACCTCCAAATGGTCAAAGGTCGCCAGCTCATTGAAGGTTTGGACGAACTGGAACGGGTAAATGATCGAGGTTTCCGCGAATGAGTTGCTCACAAGTGAAGCCTGGTACCGTTCGAAGGAGCGGGCTCGAGCACCTATTGATGAGTTGGCTGCTTTGAGTGGTTTGCAGGACATGTTTTGATCTCAAAACGATTGAGGTGATTTGAAAGGTGTGCGAGTCTACGGGTTGCGTGTTCGTATTTAACATTGCGCGAGTAAATCATATGGAAATTTTGATGAATATTTAATACACCGACGTCCATTGCAGATGTAAGGTCCGAGTCGTTCAAAGACGTGCTGAGGCAAGTTTAATGAAGTGAGAGCACGTGGGACGGGATAAGTGAATTAAAAATACTTTTAAGGAGTCGACGAAGCCACATGACTCGAAAAAAATTTGAGGCATCTCGTCTTAACGCAACAAATGTATGAATAGTATGAACAAAAGCTTTACATAATTTGCAACTCATTCTAAATGAGAAGAATGGAATTTTGATAAAAAATGTATGTGTAGGAATATGCATAGGTATTATTTGAAGATGCTGAGATAACTTCCCTATATCAGACTAGAAAATCCGTTCAACAAGGCGATATAGAAGAAATAAATTCACCGTAGCTTCGATATGCAAGCTGCGAAAACAGGGAAATTTCTTCGGCTGTAAATATAGATTTAAAATGTTTTTAATATCCATTTGTTTACGTATGACCTTCAACATGCGTAGTATCTTCAGAGGTAAAAGAAACTATTCAACCATAAATATCAAATATTGAAAGTTTCGTCTCAAACCACCTTATAAGAGTTATATGAATGTCAGTTAAATTAAAACTCGCGATTTAAATTTCGCAAAAATAAGTTTTGAGAAGCTGAGGATCGTGATATATGACCGAGCTACAAATCCAGGCTTCATAGCACAAATTCGGCTATTTAAAGCGAAACGTGATACATAGCAAAATATGCAACAACAAAAAAACACCCATAAATACGAACTCGAAAGAACCATTCACTGCATTCCTCGGACGGCGAATTCTACATTAACCCTTTACTGCTCAATTAGGGTCTCATTGATTAACAATTTTTACATCCTTTACATTTTCTCTCGTATGTAGAGTAAAATGCGCAAAAAAGCAAAACAAGTTGGGTAATATTTCTTGTTGTCAGGCAGAATTTTGTTAGAAAAATTTCATCACAAAGGTAAAAGTTATTTCATTGAGTGTAGTGAATTCAGTCCGAAGGACAATAAAGGGTTCAAGCCTTACTAACATTCTGATGTTTCCAACGTTCTCACTGCGCGCGTCAGTCACAGCAGAGCGCTCGGATTCATCCAACGCCTCCCGCGGGAGATCCGGACAATGCAAGACAGAATCCATTTGATTCTTTCGGCATCTTTGCCTCAGCTTTTAGGAGCTGATAGTCTCCCTGCGACCTGTGTGATCTCGCTTCCTGTTGCTGCTGCTGGTACGTTTACTCAGTCACTACTTGCGCTGCTCTTGTTGTTCCTACTGTACCTATACCTGTTGCTGCTGTTTTTGCTCTAATTCTGTCGCTACCTGTTCTACTTTTGTTATTGCTACTGTCCCTATACCTGTTGCTGCTGTTATTCCGTCGCTACGTGCTATTCTTCACTTAATACAAGTATAAGTGATTCTCATGGCAGTTTTTATTAGGGGCTTCCTTTCTTACTACTGCTGCATTTGTTGTAACTAACTGTTGCTCTTACATTTTCTGTTACTGTTGTGTTTCTTGTTAATTCTGCTGTTACCGCTATCGTACCAGCAACTGTCACTCAACTTTAGCTCCACACGAAGTTTCCAGTCCTGCAGCTTGCTGCAGTGACAGCCGCGTCTCCCGGCCTGCAAGTCTGAACACAAAAGTTTTCAATGGTCTCAGTTGGCGGTAACGTCATCAATTACAGTACACTCATAGCTCCAGTTATCGTCATCAACAAATAATATTTTACGCCTAATGTACGGGAAGCTTTGGGTATGATTACGTGCAATAATGATTCCCATCTTGTGAAACTTTATTCATTAAGAATATTTCACGCACTTGGTTCAGCAACTACTGAACTTTACATGGTTCACTCAAGTCAATTCCGTTTCGTAACCAAACTGGTGTGAGGTTTTAACTTTAACTCAATAGTAAATAGCCATTCTTCAGCTATGTCTCACGAGTTAAACACGGTAATGATTAAGCGTTTCTGTTTGAGTGCTCCCGTGAATTCCAACGCACACGAAAATCATTCATATGTTTTGGATCATCGTTGTACGTTAAGTACCTTTATCATATCATTTGTAAAGCCATCTTTTCATTTGTGACTCAGAAGATACCTGTTCGCTTGTATTACAAAGTTCCAACTTCGAAGTAAATATTAGTGCAATAATTCGGAAATGTTTTGGCTCAGGCTCGGCCCCCGGCGTCCGTTTTCGCAGTGCGAAATGCGTCGGGAATTTCTACATCTCTCGACATTGTGAAAATTTTTCGAGTTAAGGTTACCGCGATAAACGTAAAATAATGAGCGCATCTTTTTAAATCCGTGTCATTTTTAGACACGGTTTCCTCGTCCAACTTTGCACCGAATTACTGAAATGTAAATCAACGCCCGCTTATCAAAAAGTCTTTAAGACCAATAAATTAAGCTTCGAAAGCAACCTGTAAAATGAGGGTATTTTTAAAACGGCCTTTCTTTCAAATTACTCTTTAGTTGTCTCATATTTAAAAGCCATCTTCGACAATAATAATCCCCATTTTATTTTATTTCTAACTTTTAAGAAATATCTTGGAATCTCCACGGCGACATGACAAGAACCAGGCGCTGCGCTCCCCTTTCCTCACCAGCTCAGAGCGCGCGCCATCGGAAATATTGCCCCATAATTAGGTCTCCATTTTACTGCGGCAACCCCTTCCCAGCTTCCTGCAGAGCACGTGCAGCAGCCAACACGCGACCGCGACACGACCCTGTCATCCACCTCCTCTCTCCACCGTCTCCACCCCTCCATCCCCTCCACTCTCTGTGCCTCCGCCCCCTCCTCCACCCCAAGCTCTTCCTCCAACTCTACTACGCTCGAATATCAGAAGAAATAAAGCACATCGAATTTTGCGTTGAGAAAAGATCGCCATAATTTACAGGTGAGAAAAATTAAAGGCAAAATGAATATAACAAGCGGCGAAGCCCTCGCCTCGTTGGACAATATCATGATCAAAACTTTGCCAAATAAATTTCATTACATAAACTATGGACCAATAACTTCAAGGATTATTTAAACACTTCGACTGTAGTTTCCACTGCTAAAATTTAAACACTTCGTCTGTATGTCCCACTATGAAAATTAAAACACTTCGTGTATTCCAATAATAAAATTAAAACACTTCGTCTGTGTGTTCCATTATCAAAATTAAAATACTTATTCCGTGTGTCCCAGTATTCAAATTGAAGTACTTCATTTGTGTAACTTAGTATTAAAATTATAACTCTTATTCTGTATCTCTCAATGATAAAACTTAAATATTGCGTCTGAGTCCCATTTCAAGAATTAAAAACTTTGTTTGCGAGTCCCAGTATTAAAATTAAAATACTTCTTCTGTGTGTCCCAGTATTAACGAAAATTTCGGTCAGTGTTGATCTCCTAATCCCTCGTAATTGTCTCATCATTTTTCCAAGAGCCATGCCACCGCAGAGTTAGTTTTGAGACAGCGAGCTTTAGAACATTTGTTATAACTTAGCGTTAGACAACAGTAGTTCCAATGTGAACTGATAAAAATACCGAGCGTGGGTTACTTTGAAAGCATAAATTCTAAATTATGCAATTTCCAATTAAGAAAAGGGTGTTAAAACCGTGCGCTTCTTAATAATTTGGAAGCGGAAATTAATAATCGTGTGCTTCTAAAAGTTCTACAAGCTACACTCCTACAAGCTACCCACATCACAATATACCCATGTTTAACGTAATATTTATGTATATATTGTTGATAATATGTCAATTTGTGTATATCTTGCACAGTGGAAGTTTTTACATGTATGAAATACTCTACCTTCTACATTATTTCGTGTCTCTAGTATCTCTTTTCATGTATTTTTTGTGTATCATTGTGCAATGCTAAAGCCTCTTCAAGCGCCCTTGGCCAATTTCTTCACACCATATGACAGAACACGTTTAAATCACATCCATTAATTTAGGTGCGCTTAGTTTGATCGGTTAAGTAACTTATTTGAGTGTTTGCCTGCCTTTCGATGAGTAAAGAAGACGTACATTAGCGGAGCCCTATAAACTTTTTAGGCACACGTAATTTTAGAACTTGAATGTTTGTAAGATGCTATTCTTAAGCTTTCGTTTAAACAGTAATGAACAACGTAGATAGCAGTAATCACAAAAACTCGACATGCGCACACCATTATTTTTCAGAATAATTCCCACTCTCCCTTATTATTCGTAGAATTCCCCTTACCTCAGACCTCCTATTCCCCCCTCAATTTCCTCCCTCCCCGTCACTCTCAAACCCTTTCCGGACCGCCACGAGCCAATCCGGTTGCGGATTGCAGGTTTCCGCCAGAGTAACCCCAGGGGAGCCGTGCTCCGAGCTGCTGCTTCTGCCGTCCTCGCCATGCGCCTCTACGCCTGCGCTGTCGATTGCTTTGGATGGGAGCTTCGTCACATTTTGTTACAGTAATATACATGGAGTTATTGTCACGGACATAAACGTCTATAGGCCTGCGCGGTTGATCGATTCGGATGTCAACTTCATCGCATTCTGACTTAGGGTTCATGTTCGATATTCCTAAATATGTGCTCATTTGCTACGTAGTGTTAGCCAACAGAGGTGAAACTCGCTCTCTTTTCTTCGCCTTCTCAATCTCTATTTTTCTTCATAAAATATTTAAAGAATAAAAAAAACGAATGAAGACTTACCAGCGTAAAAATTTTAAAATTTGCTGCCGAACAGCTCTAGTAATCTTGTTCAGCTCGATGCTCGAGTGATCAAGTATATTCTTAAAGCGTGTTTTACGGAATTAAATTTCCCAAAAATAACTTTTTCGAATGATTCTTTGAGTGATAGTTCTCTAATTCTATATAGAAATGGTACCTCATTTTGCAATTTATACGCTGAATGTGATATCGTTTTCATCCTTCACCCAATTTTTTTGTGTACGCCTACCTTCGGCATTTCCACAAAATTCTTACGAACGTTTCCATGTTTCACTCAACATCGTGGCAAACCATGCAAATGCGTCGATTGGAGTAGTGTACGCACACTAAATTACATCGTTCACTTTCAATATAACTTCCCTGTTATCATCATAATGTGCTTAAACTTTCATGGACTCGAAGAATCCATGCTAAAGAATCCACCTAAATATGATTTAAAAAAGACTTCATTAATGTCAAGGGACCCTGACGCAAACCTTCGTGGTCTATATTCAGGTGCGTATAGCTCGCACAATTTTCGTATAGCTCGCTTTAAAAGTACTGAGCAACTTCTAGTAAATTTAACAACATAATTCTCTATACTCTATTCCTATGCAAATTTATTTTCTAGTCTTCAAACAATCAGTTCCTGATACATTTATATACAATTGCAATCACTTAAAAATAGCAAACATGCAGCACAGCGCGCTCTGTCTTCATCATCGACATTTATTTGAAATCCCTGTAAATAAAAAATACCTCTTTTCGATGGCAAAAATAGAACAAAAGAAAATTATTGGACATCCATCTTTCTTTCAAACAGATTTTACTCGACCTTAACGTAACATTGCACCCCACATCACCCATACTGAGGTGCAATCAAACTTCTTCCTAGAATTGTTGTTCATGTAATTATTGGCTGATGAAAGTGTTCCAAATTTTTCCTTATTCCCTCGTTAGTCATTTTACACACTGGTGCGCGATTATCGAATGATAATAATTTTACCGACTGATCGTAATCATCGACTGATTATTGTTTTACCGATTGGTACGCGATAATCAACAAGCTCCACTCGCCGAGTTCTTGACGTGAAGTTTGTTGAGAATATTGGTGGGAGTCATGAAAGTATTTATCAGTTCTTTAGCTTAATCTCGCATACGACCATTAGACATGAAAAATATATTTCTCCACTAAATTAGTGACACCTGATGAAATCCAAGCTCTCCATTTTTATGTTATGTGAAGTTCGATCGCGTTCTACATGGAGTCTCTTTATAAGTTAAACGTCCATTTTGAAAAAAAACATGGGGAACACGTTTCCAAAATAATCGACAATATACCATTTGAAAAAAAAATTAACGAATTGCTTGCACCCTAAAATACTAGTCTTCCTTTGCTGCTCCCAGATTCTCCGTAGAAAGCGCAAGCTCGAAACGATCAACTAAACGGAAGTGCTTTAGTAAGGCTTCTTTTTTGTCAACGTCGTCACTATCTTACGCCTTAATATTCAGTTCCTACAATGATTAATTCAAAAGTGCTTGAACAGTTCTAATACAGTTGTGTCCACAGCGTTGAAAATATTGCGCTCTTAACAGGGACTTCAGTAAAGAATTACTCTTACCTTTCAGCTCTCAGGCCCATCTATATCAATCTTCAAGACTTATATTTCAGCTAGCGAGTCACTTAATACATTCGCTACCAGCCACAATTTCTTACTTAGCTGGAAAGACTGAGAAGTCTTTAAATGAAATAAGTACTATACGTCTCTCTCACGAGAGCGACTCAGTTCGCTTGAAAATGCACATGTCACTCATGAATGATTTATTGGTGACGAAAACGTTATCGCGAGAAAGTAACGTGACCGTTGATTTGAACACGTACTGCATTTGTTATCGTTTTAAACATTCGAAATTTAGCTTTCGGCTCAAAAAAACACGCACATCAACGGCACGCCACTGTCCACTTCCAGAATTTTTGCATCTATGAATTACTATTGAATTATTGCATGAAAATTGCATTCTATGAACCTAGATCCTGCAAGCGTGCTTCCCACAAATATGTCCCACATGCCTACGTCCCACCAGCCTACGCTACACAATTTGCTGTCTTACACGACGCTGAAGTTCGTCCCAAAATTTATGTCCCACACGCTAGCGTCCTTAATTTTCCGTTCCATTCACTAGTGTCCCACAATCCGCCGTCCCACATGCCGTCGAAGTTCGTCCCCAAATCTATGTCCCACATTCAACATCCCACAATTCACCGTCCCACATGCTAGCGTTCCCAATTTGCTGTCCACTCGCTAGCATCCCACAATATGCCGTCCCACATGCTGGCGTCCCACTATGCGCTGTGTCCCCCAATTCGCTGTCCCACTTGCCACCGAAGCTCGCCGCCAATTCGACGTCCCACAAGTCGCAGCTCTAACTGCCGCACATAGCCAGCACGTGCGCTTCCGGCGCTCAGCTCGGCGGCCTCACGCGCGCCGATCGCATGCGGTGCGGGCTGCGTGGAGGAGAGTCGCGGTCCGTTGCACCGCTTCGCTGGGTGCACCAATTCGGTTTCCACTGAAAATTTTCATGGTCAGTTTTTTGTTTCGTGGCCACCATTAATGAATGTAAATGTCAAGGTCTATGTACTGCACCTCGTACATAACTGCGAAATTTTTTATAAGGGCTCTAAAATCTTTTCGGAGTAAACTTGAAGCGATTAAAATAGCGATAGGTTTGTTCGTTTCAAGAGCAGCGTGAGATGGAGAATTTTCTGTCATTGCTCTAGTGAGTACCCTGCAATTTGGTAAAAATATTTTTTGGAAACATACATGCCAGATAGCTTTTGTATTCGTAGCACTCATCGTAGCCGCGAGTCATAGTGCAGAAGCCGATGCATGATGAATCACATCGTATAACTATCCAACATGTACTACTTACCAGTACAATATATAGCCAGATAAAATTCTGTGAAAGACACCGTGGATATTCGAAAAATTCTGTTAAGAAAACTGTATGCAATCTTAAAATTGAGAAGCTTGTAAACGTCCATTAGATTGAGTAAAGAAGTCTGAATAAAAATTTGTTTTAAAAAGTATAAAATATTCGAAGAAATTGTAGCTGAAGGTAAGCCGTTTAAGTAGAATTAATTCGTGCGAGTGGCATGGAGGCGGTTGACAATAATTCGGAACAAGGACATTTCCACACTAAATTTTAACTAAGGAACCGTTGGACTATATATATCGTCACGCTCTTTTGTCTCTTGGCATGGAAGTTGATAACATTGTTTCCTTAAAAAAGAGCATGAATTCATCTCAATGATTTTCATATTCAAAAATTTTTTTAAACATTTATTTTCCCCACAAGTATTTTACATTGCGCACAGTGTTGCGGTGTGGTAAAAAACCCAAAGATTTCGCAGAACTTCACAACTGTTACTAGTAGTGAAGAAAATAATAATTATGCTCTAGTATTTTCCTCGCCCACTTAAAGGAATCGTGTGTCCCTCTAGCGGCGACAAGTGCACCGTCATTTTCCCTAATTAACACCCAAAAAGCTCAGTTTTTGGGTAATCTCATTAATCAAAACAGGATGCAACGGTCAGGCCAGAGCTATCATCGCATCTTTTACATTTCAAGTAAGGCATTTCGTAACTGCTTCGGTCTGTACTGTCATCAGATGACAGAAATGATAGTTTTTGAACTGAGAAGGCCATCGTACAATATAAATTTAGAAATCCCTCTTAATTAGGCCTGAGCTGGGTGGTGAACGGTAAAAAATGACCTTTGCTTCGTAGCCATTATAAGGGCTATTTTCTTACGTCTTAAGCGCTGAAATCATTTGAAAGAATTTACAGCTCTGAAGTTTTTTGAGAATAGTGATGATTGTTTTTTTTAATATTCTATTAAAAGCGATAACGACGAGTCATTACCTCATTGCAGGCGGTGTACGTTTCAAATTTTTCCGTCCGATTTTTTGATAGAGAAGTATATCATCATATATAAGAAGCGGATTATTTTCCATAAAATCGAGAAAATTGCCGACTTATTTTCGGCGTCATCGCTAATAATAAAATGTAATTAAAACGTACTGAAACATGAGAAATGCAAATAGAGTAACTGACGATTAAAAGTGTTCAATATTGAAAGTATGAGCTTTACTTATAAGGATAACTATATACTCAAGCAACGTGATCTCAAAATATAGTTTTGCTGGCCAAAGTGTCATGTGAAGGCATATTGCAATAAATTTGACCTCGTTTCGTAAGGTTGTAATCTTCTGTGATATATACTCGTAATAAATATATGTAAATCTGAAGTTGAGAAAGATATCTACATATCAATAATAAAAGATACTTAGTACTGAAGCCACTCGGTATTGCGGAGTTTTAGCGTTAATTATGAAGAAGCCCTACGCGTTTCAGGCCCCCATTTTGCCCCGAGTCTCCTCGCGCAAAGATCGCTACCTAAGCTGCGTTGAGGTCTCCAGCACAACGCTCGTACCAAGCTTATGAAGACCAAATCTGAGGGATGGTTTCATTAGTGCTGTTTTAAAACGTTCCATGAGAACCATTCATGCTTCTACGTTGTCATGACCGATTAGATCATTCAACACAAAAAAACATACACTTCAAGCTTTCATTAATAGGTCCTCTCAGAAGATAGCATTTAACTCAAGTAAATGAAAACCTTTCAGTACACTTGAATGCAGCAGGCAAAGGGAAGAAACAGGTGGATAACTTGTAACGGTAATGATACCTAGGTAATGGACTCGCAGAACATACACTCAATCGAAAGACTTTATCATATGATTCAAAAATCACTAAAATAGAAATTTCATTCTATACCATAGTTCTGGAAAACTTAAGCGCCTTGAAATTGTACAAAAGTTTGGGCGAGAAGTTTTTGCCGGGAATGTCTTATGCTATAGAAAATAACTATTCCAAAAGCAAACCTGACCTAATGAAAGTGTCAATATTACGACCATTTCAGTTCAAGTTCCTCAAGCTCAGATATTTCAAGTAGAAGTAAGAATGTAACATATGAGAAGTGAGATATCGAAAATAAACAACATTGAGTCCTCTCTCACAGTCTTCCACCTTGTATATGATTTCAATCTTAAATTACATTTTAGAAGCAATCTTACCTTTGGCTCAAGACGCACAGATGCTCTTGCTAAAGCACACCGGCAGTGAGGGAGGATGTCGTGGTGCTGAGGCGGAACGCTCGTCCGGCATCCGCAGTTTAAGACTGGACGCTCTGATGACCGGAAAACCGGCACTTGAGATCCAGACTTCAACTCTCAGCGAAGTCTTGTGAAGTGCAAAGGCCGTCAACATCTGTGGTGATGGAGACAAGAACGTTATTTGCTACTTTGAAACCTTGTGCTCGCAGTTTCTACCTGGACTCGAAGAAAAATATTCATGGTAACCATAACATGGGCTCTTGTAATTGAATGCTCAGCGATTTTATAAATAATACAGAACATTATAGTGATTTTTGTATAAAAAACATTTTTTGATACCAAATGCTAGCGATGCTAGAAAATTCAAATATGAATACAGATTCTGAGCGGAATATTTAATATTCATTGAACCTTTTTTGTCTTATCATTCAATAAGATGTACTATAATTCTGGGTTATACTCAAACTCTTCTATTTCACCAACATCTGATTTCTCCATTTTCTACCTAAAAGGAAAAACCTCACGTGAATTTAATAGCCTAATAAACTTAAAATATTATTCAATCTGATATTTTTAGAACAGTTTTCCATAAACAAAGCTTCTAATGACCTCTTCCCTCACATCGAGCCGATGATATTGAGCGACTATTCTCTTAAATGTAAGCCCGGTGCTTGATTTCATTGCGAGGCATCGTTCTCCTTAGAATTTCATCCGTTCAGCAACTTTACCGCACTGCGAACAAAAAAAAATATCCCGCGATAGCACCCGTAGCCTTTATCGCTATGAATGAAGTTAACATTTATGAAAATGCCATTTTATTTCTTCATCCACGCCGTTTTATCCTAGTCTTACGCTTAATTTTAGACATGCTTTCAATCCCAGATTTATTTTTTACAGTTGACTTTCCTTTTCACTCTTGATTTATATCCCATCAGCAAACTAAACCTGCTCTACATGGCATTGTCTGGTCGTCACAGTCATCACTCCAGTGTGCGACATGACACAGTCATCACTCCAGTGTGCGACATGACACAGTCAGCACTCCAGTGTGCGACATGACACAGTCGTCACTCCAGTGTGCGACATGACACAGTCATCACTCCAATGTGTGACATGACACAGTCGTCACTCCAGTGTGTGACATGATTGTTGTTCCAGCGACGAGTATCGCTCAAGAGAAAATAATTATGCACCAGTGGAACATTTTCTGTTGAAAAAGAAATTGTGATTTATCGTCTCGAAGCTTTAAATCGGTAACATCGATAGGGCAATGATCAGCGAAAAATACTAGAAAGTTGAATATAGCTATTTTGACTTTTATTCAATTCAGGCGAGGACTTGATGAGTCAACCCAAAGTTTAGAGCCTCAATTTAAGTCTCAATGGCAGGATTTCCGAACGGATCTCAAAGAACATCACGTCAGTGTCCTCAATGTATTCTTGCAAAATGTTCCTGGACATCACAATAAATTTAATGTGGTGGTGATACTAAGGCAAATTAACTTTCTCAACATTTATATGGGTGTCGTATGGGTAGCACACAGCTCTTGAATTTATTGAATGTGTTACCCCTGAAGCAAAGCTTTACTGATCGCTCACGGGCGGGATCCCTTCCACCGCTGCACCGGTCAGTACCGGGCGGGATCCCTTCCACCGCTGCACCGGTCAGTACCGGGCGGGATCCCTTCCACCGCTGCACCGGTCAGTACCGGGCGGGATCCCTTCCACCGCTGCACCGGTCAGTACCGGGCGGGATCCCTTCCACCGCTGCACCGGTCAGTACCGGGCGGGATCCCTTCCACCGCTGCACCGGTCAGTACCGGGCGGGATCCCTTCCACCGCTGCACCGGTCAATCCCGGGCGGGATCCCTTCCACCGCTGCACCGGTCAGTCCCGGGCGGGATCCCTTCCACCGCTGCACCGGTCAGTCCCGGGCCGGATCCCTTCCACCGCTGCACCGGCCGGGATCACTTGCCGCAGAGATCAGGGTGCGGTGTGGCCTGTGGCCGCACTTGCGTCCTGCCGCGATGTGCAAGCGTGTGGAGTTGGGGGAGGAAGCTACGGAAAAAATGAATGGGGGAAAGAGTCTTAAGTTGCGGGGACAAGTACGGTGAGGAATTGTGGAGGTAGAGGGCAGTGCAAAGGAAATAGAAGAGAGGGGAAAATAGAGGAGCGTAAACAGAAAAATAATGTGCATTAGAGAGGTACCGAATACAATAAAAGTTCGAAAAGCTTACAAGAAATTAGAATATTGCATCGGAAAAGAAAATGTTGTCAAAAGAAGTAAGTTAGCATGAAAAGTTGGGTTCATTTCTTTCTATCACAGAGCACAAATATGTCCTCGATTGAACAGCAACTGACGAAATATTTTTTAATTCGTCATCAAATGGAGTAACGAAATAAATCATAATCTTACGAGCAAATAAATCATAATCTGACGAGTAAATAAATCATAATCTGACGAGTAAATAAATGATAATCTGACGAGTAAATAAATCATAATCCTACGAGTAAATAAATCATAATCCAACGAGTAAATAAATCGTAATCTGACGAGTAAATTGGCTTATTTCGATCAGTTTCGTGCGTTCTTGGGCCTACTGCAAAACTCGGGGAACTTGCAATCAACTTGACAACTTTGGCTGCGCGGGACGGGTCATTACAGCATTTTCTATTTTTTGTTCATGGCTGATGTGACGATTTTGATCAAAGTTTTTATTTTATCTGACAAGTAGAAGCTTTCTGGATATTAGAGTTCATCATTCAAATATTTCAGTCTGTTCAACGCTCATCCCATAGAAGAACTAATAACAATATACTACTTTGTGCAAAAATGAAATATATGTTTTTTGTTGCTCATTATCTTCAAAAAGAATTTTAAAAGAATCGAAAGCCCTCTACTTTTTTTTCTCAGAAAAGTTCTTATGTTCACATTGAATCAGTGACAGAAAAGTCAATTTCGTCCCCTACTTTGGACGTTAACTTTAAGTAAGTTTTATAACTTTTATTACGAAATTTAAAATAAAAACTTTGTGTCTACCTGTGATGTACCTGTTAATCTCTACCTGTAAAAATGATAGCAGCGAAAAAAATTATTCATTAAATTTTCTCTCTCCAGAACTTCAACTCCAACTTGCCTAGACTTGTGCGCCCTTTGCCTAGAGCATTGTTTAAATATCAGACATTTTCTTTGATATTGAAAAGTAGAAGAAGCGTTTAAAACAGTGTCACAAATGACTGAGAACCAAGAGAATTTATTTAAATGATGAAAGCTTCAGAAACTGGAGCATGTGCGTAACTTTTGCCAACGGAATGCTCAGTGTGAGTTATTTTAGTTATAGGTGAATATATGTTCCTGAGAAAACCCATTGGGAAAAGTTATGTTATGAGTTAATACTATATTCGTAAAATTTTAAACTCTATCATTGTACTTAATTCGCTTCCATAATCATTAATCCGCTTCAATGATCATTAATTCGCTTCCATAATCATTAGTTCGTTTCCATAATTTCTCCATCAGAATTCCTAGGCCAGCTCGTATTAAACTGGACAAACTATTTTCTAAATCAAGCTTCGGGAAACCTCTTTGGAATTTCCAACGCTAATTTAGTTACAAAAATCACGCGATGGAAAGTTTGAAGACGTTTCCAACACCAACCAGGGATGATTGTAGAGCTTCGATATTCAAGTTTCACTCAAGTACTTAGATAATCTCATCAACTGATATGATCCATTAAATCTCGCGAATAACCCATTCAAGATTTTTTACAATATTCTTGACATCACTCTCGTACACTATAGTTCTCGAGTTCTATTCTGAAATCCTTGAAAATTGACGTACACAACATATAATATTCATAATAATCCAATTCAAACATAATCAATCATTATAATTGACCTATACATACATAATATATGATTCTGTAACATCGGTCTCAAATGTTAAAATTTTCTTGTGGGCACATTAAAAATATTGTGACGACCCGCCTCTCCACGGCAGGTCGTCTGGTTCTTTGATCTCGTGTTGCGCCATCCCAGCGTCGCCGGAGCGCTCGAATTCACAGTCGAATTCTGGTCTCCAAACCTTGTCAGCTGGTTGGAGAGTGACCGACTTTCAAGAAGAATTCTCGAATTCAAAAACTTTGAGAATAAAACCCGTCTTGAGTTTAATTTTTATCAGTTTACTGAGAAGCACGATCACACGTACGGTTATACATAGGCTAATAAGTAGATTTATACTCGTTATGGTGTTCAATGCTTCTACCTTATATCTTTTAAGTTAGAACATTTCTTTGCAGTGTTATCGTGCTTGTGAAGAGCAACGAAACTGAGCAACGTAGACAAATTTAAAAGTACGCTCATTTTCTCCACTTCAACGTTCAGAACGAATAATTCGAGCCACTGTTCGTTTTTTCGAGTGCCATGGAGCAGATTGAGCTCCGATCAGAAAAGAGCCCCGCAATATTCGTGTAATCTCAGCGAGGCATCAACCGACCCCCATTGACGAGAGGGCCTTCACTTTCTTAAAGACGCTCAATAAAGCTCTTCTAACTCGATCGTTATGGCTTCCATGATCCGCACATCCATTCTTTGCATTCCTTGTCCTTTATGGGTCCCATAATGCCATGTTTGCCCTCTTGGTCTCCTCATATAACGTATCGCTGCCTCAATGTCCACACATCTCAAACACTGGCGCTGGTGTTTTTTGTGACGCAAAATGAATTTGCAGCGAAAGTAACCTCACCTCAATTTTCGGTTTTAATTCTCAAGTATTTTGTAAATGTGAGAAAAAATTTCGATCCTCATCATTGCTTTAAATTTTTACTTGTGTAATCCATCTTTACTCTTCATCAGTTAGCTCTGTTAATTCGCTTGGCATGCGATACGGGAATTTCTTGACAATCTAAAAACGATGGCGGACTGTATCTTGTAATGAACAATTTTTACGGTATTTTTCTCTGTTGCTTCTGTATTACTAAGAATTAAGAGTAGAATCAAGTTTGGATAGCTCTTCCCAATTTGAAATTTTCAATAAAACAAATACCGTAATACATCATTCACATTCATACAAATACTAGGGGTGACTAAACTCCACCTCTATATTCGGAAAAATATGATTTTCTCCAGTTTTCGCAGTACTTTTCATCGTCTGTCCGTCGATCAAGTCTCTAATCTCTCACGTTACTTGAGCTCGCCACTGCAAGACCGAGTCCGTGCACTTGTGACCCTGGGAACCAATCTATTTAAAGGCTGGTCATGAATAAGGAATTTTTCATAGTTATTGATGCCGCACAAAAGGATGGACGGCAGTGGAATTCATGTGACCCTTTCAAGGATTTTATAAGAGAGTAGCCCCTTCCTCTTCAAGTTTCAGAGCGCTGAACAAGTGGACGCGATGGGTGAGCTTCGTCGGTCAAACCTACTACAATTTTAAGAGTCAACGACTCAAGAAATTTTGAGTCAATTCTGCGCTGAATTCTGTGGTAATAAAGAGCGAAAAGTCAGATGCCGTTACGGAATAACATTACAAACAATATTTTAGGGAAAAATTGTATAAATGCAGTGATAATAGGCACACGATTGTATTGCTCGCGTATATGCGAAGGGACACCATGCACACAACCAGCAGCACTCCAGTGTGGCCAGGGCATAAAGGCCCAAACATTTTCAAGATATTCTTGTATAATAAATTTTTCTCAAACTCAACAATAATATTTTACATTCTGTGAGCTATTGGTGATGTACTTTAGGCGAGAAATGCATTCAGGAATAAATTTTTTTACGGTTTTCAATAATTTAGGCACACGTACAGCATGAAAATGTACACGTATGACTACGTCTTATGAATTACTTGTCGAAATTGAGCAGAAAATGAAGAGAGAAGACAATTCACTGTGTACATAACTGAGAGCAGAGACTCTTGAAATGACTCCCAATTATTTCCGAGAGACTCTTGAATAATGTATAGGTCGAATAACTAAAGTTGCGCCCTCATTCTTGTGCCTTCACATGCTAATTTACAAGGTAATTCATCTAGTGTGTCATCGATGAGGACTCTTTTTTGAAAATTGTAAGCGCAATTGGCCAAAAGACCCTACGCTCTTTGACGGTGTGTAAGCTAGCGAAGAATATGAAGCTTTGAATGTGTGCACCAACACTGATAATTCTGGGCGAAAAGCAAGTATTTCCAAAGAAATCTCGGCCGTCCATCTGCATTATGATTGCACCTTCAAAGGAAAGTATTCGAGCAAAGTAAATCGCGTTCCTTACATTCGCATACCGCGGAAGATGGTTTACGAAACCGTTGTTCTGGAACATCCTCCGCATACCCAAGCTGAAGGTGCTGTTCTTGGCAATGTTTCCACTTGAATTAACCCTTGAGGCCGTAAAAAGAATACAAATAGAACCGAGACCATAATTTGCAAGCGCTTTGGTCTGCCTTCACACCAGTGCGGTCTCACTGCTTGGGCATTTTGGATTCGTTTTGTGTGTGGTAATTTTCAAATACTTTTTGCTAAGATGACGCTTTTATGGAAACTCTGAAATGCCCTATTCTTTTTGGATACGTATCCGTATAAGCGATACTCTGCTACAATTATTCCGTCATGGTACGTGATAATTATTTATAAGGTTTTGTGACGACGAATATCCTTGAAAATGAAAGGAAAAAGTAGAATATCGAAAGACTATAACAGATATCCTTGATAAAATTTTAAATAGTAACGGTGATTCACCTAGAATTTCTTTACAAAAGTGTTTTTCTTGATGTTCTCCCACATAAACACCGATTTATTACTTTCATAAACACACGGAATTTTAAACTCCTACATTCTATCTTCAGAAAAATAAACAATAGCAGCATGACTAATTTGCATAGATAGGCTTTTTAACACATGCGTATATTGACGTTAATATGAATGCAACAAGTTTCATGAAAGCCTAAAAATTCTAAGCTGACTTGGTTTAAATGATCTCTTCGATGATGTATTTTGTATTTGACAATGCATAAAATTTACGCAGTAACACTGATACTTCTGTTAAAATGCACTAGACGGAGAGAAAAAAGGATGTATGTGTTAATCTCTATAATTATCGAATTTTTAAACTGGTCTCAAAAATGTGGGTGTTTCAGATTGTATTTGTACCTCAATGATCGTCGTTTGGGGCGTACTGATCGCATCTGATTACCTATGTCATTTTAAACGGTTATTATCTATTTGTACTGCGCACTGGATCAGTTCTACTACCCACGGTGTGTTGGAGTATACTTGCAGCATCAGCGAAAATAGAACGGTACTAATACTTATTAGTATCAATTGATACGTGATCTCAATTACCGTCTTACATGGAAAATTAGCACATGCCCTTGTTTTAGCGACTCAAACCCTCCAGCACTTTAACTCAGAATAGAGAAACCCATCATTTTCAAAAGCCTCGATATCAGGGCCGGAGCGAATTGCGCGTCGGCGTCAGCAAAATTTCGACATAGGTACAACCCTGCCCTGAACGCCACACC
The DNA here is from genome assembly GCA_014899125.1 of Orchestia grillus. Taxonomy (NCBI): domain Eukaryota; kingdom Metazoa; phylum Arthropoda; class Malacostraca; order Amphipoda; family Talitridae; genus Orchestia; species Orchestia grillus. Next base: position 46,913 of record VOMN01013707.1, read on the forward strand.
GCGTGTCCCACGGGTTCTCGGCACATTGTGCCTCAAGAAATGCTTTGTGAGGCTCTAACAGGCACCTTTGTCAAGCTCCTGAGGCCTCATAGATGATGCCCAAACTCGGGCCGTCCCAGAGCGACCGTTCGACAGGTTCTTAACAAGGGGCTGTAGCAGGTCTCGTGATAGCTCCTTTCGTCTTCAGGTCAATGATCAGACGTTTATTAAATTGGGCTCATTTGTAGTGAATTTAGGAACTGATTTAGAACGACGCAAGATGTGCAAAACACTGATTTAAACACCAGTATGCTGAAACGATGTTGAATACTGCTATGATCCTGTAAATAATGTGTGAAATACTGATTTTAATATGCAATTAAGGTCCTGAGAACAGAATCAAAGCTATGTATTATATATCAAGCACTGATTTGATTTTCATAAGTAGGTACCACTTAATTACTAATATGAAGAAATACATTTTGTGTTCAATATTGTTTATACAAGCAGACAAGATGTTAAATACTGATATGAATAATCTATCCAAGACTGATTTTAATACGAGTATGTATATTAATATTTAATACTTAAATTAAAATATACATAGTCAGATAAATGCTCTCTGGAATTTGCAAGTGGTCAGTGAAACACTGATTAGAATACGTTGATGGAAATTGTAGATTTTCAATTCAATTGCCGCTTTCAGAAACTAGTTATGAGGATATTTTATTACATTTTTCATCTTCCGTAACGCATAAGAAAGTTAACCTGACCTTAAACACTGTATCTACGAAGTATATTTACCACGTGCATGTATGAAAGATAGTACGATGAGGTTTTATAGCGCAAGCGTGAAATTCGCGCATGGAGTGGATGACTAAACGTACTATGCGATGCATGCAAGCAAGTGATGGGGTGGCTACTGAGCTTAATTTACGTATGTCTACTATTTTGTGAGTCGACCGGTATGGATATAAAAACTTGCATTTAATAATTTCATATGGATAATTAATGGCACGTTTTTGCCATGGGTCCCTGTTTTCAATGTTCTCGAAGACTTCAATTTTTTATGCACCATTGATGAACAGTGATGTCCTAATTGGTATTTATTAGAGTGATTGCGTAACACGAGCCATTAACGTACTATTAGTTATGTACGGAATTGAATTAATTATTGAAATACGATTAATGGAACTCTGCTCACAAAACTCGAATTTGACGCTTTAATGAATCTGATAAAAATTAATTACTCCGTAGTAAGTTTCCAAACAAAGTCGGCAATATAACATTTGAGGCTCAATACAAGTAACCATAACGCTTCAACTTCAGACAATTTATGCCACATAATTGGTACTCGTAAGCAATCATATGTTTCTAATACTATGATTGTGTTACGAGGAATACTAGTCCAATAACACCCGTTCCCTCTACTCTCTGTATTATGAAGGACATTCATCTATTGATATCCCTAAATTATAGTTTACACTGAGGTAGTTCGACTATGTGCCTGATATTCACAAATCAACTCTTGCTCTGAAGTCGATGACGGAAAAAGTAAGAACAAGAAGCTGTGAGGAGATGTGCCTCTTAGGACCTCAGCGTTGTATTTATTGGCGCCTTTGTGCGTATTTACGATTCTATTAAATTCATTTCTATCAAATAAAATAAATATTAACCCCACCTACGCAATCTCCTGGAAGAGTTCTTGCGAGAGTATTTTTTCACTCCAGTCTGTGAAGTATGTTGAAAACATCGATATATCTAACGGACTAACATTACATTATTTTACTTGAGATTTACCGTAAATTTGACGGTATGGGACGCTGGTGTCGTAGTAGGTATAGGTATAAGCAATTTTCTGCTTTCTAGCTTTGACGTATAATTGGCTAGAAGCTAGGTAAGTATTTTTTTGCTTTCAATCACTGCCTACGTGATGAAAATACCCATTAAGAAACTAGGTATGGATTTGTAAAGCAAGTCGAGGAATTTCTCTCGTATTATCTCATGCGAAATGTGACAAAAGCGGCACATATAAATATTTCCCACGAATATTTTGCACTTGCTAATACCCTAATCTCGTCACTAAGATCTTCAGACAATTCACCCAGCTGACATCATGAACCGCGATGCCACGACGGCTCTATTTTAACTTAGTCAACAAATAAACTCAAAGTCCATTCAAGACGGGAGAGACAAGTTCTCAACGGTGGACAGTGTTCCAGAAACAATTCATGTGCAACATTCCTGAAATCTTTGTGCGGACATTTTTGGAATTCCGCCGCGCGTCTAAAGCTTTTTTTGACCGTTGGGAGGCAGCGAGATCGAGTGCAGCAAAGTCTTGAGAAACTACCCAATAGGCAAGGGAAACTCGCTACGCTTCATTTCTGTATCTTCGTCGTTAAAACTTAGTCATTTTAGGGTGTCATGTGAGTGTCAGTCAACTTTATTCTTTGTATTTCTCTATTTCATTATCCGTCACATTTATTATTTCTTCATCCGTTACGTACGAAAGTCCGCATTAGCCTCGCTACAAATTTGAAAGATCAAATACGAATTTCAAATTTTTAAGAATATCAGGGGCATTAATTATAACCAAGATACAGAGCTAAGGTTTTGGCTTCATCAAGTGATATAAAATTCTACTGTTAATTTTTTATCTGAGTCCAGTAATGGTCTATTTAAGACAGCATCCATTCGTTCGTTTCTAATAAATCGCATTAGAATTCTAGGAAAAACTGCAATACTGTTTGGTAATGTAAAAATGTTACTAGCAATATTTTTACTTGTAGAGTATTTTCGTATGCTCAATTTCAATATTATCATATATTGAGGCGTCTTCATACATATCTTAATACAGTAATCTATAATTTAGGAGAATAGGCTAAGTAAAGTTCACTTTTTTTAAGCAAATTTTATTGGTACCGTAGTAATTGATACTTTTCATATATTCCAGAATATTTTTATTTCCAGTCGATACACTAAATATTCGTGACAGTTTGTTTTACTAAGTCTACTGTGCTTGAGATATAGACGAATGTAAAACACATAATTAAAAATATTCATACGTCTAGCTCAGTAGATTTTACATTGAATCTAAATGAATTTTTCAAGTACAAAACTGACATGTTTTGTAAAAACTAAGCTTCTAAAAAGTACTCCATGAAATAAAAATAAATTCTATACATTTACAGTCATGAAACAAAAGTTCGACAGCTATATATTGTTTATTTGTAACTATCTAAAGCTCTTCAGCTTAAATTTTTCCGACCTGTACTTTTCCACTGATATTTCTTTTGAATTTAAATTACAGTACTCCTAAATTACAGTATAATAATTCATTTTGTATGTGCGTTTGCCTCACCGTCTCACACTAACTCACTTTCAAAACCACGTCCTATGTCTCAATTACTAAACTGAATCTCAATTACTGGCCCCGAACCTTTGTCTGAAACCATTTCACAACGTCGACGCCATTCACATCTATTTCCAGTCTTCGGTCAGCTATTGCAGGCCTCCCAAACCTGTTCCAGCACCCTATAGTCGCTCTATAAAGGCCCCCACCGGGCGACGACAGGTCTGATTTAAAGGTCTACTCTGACAACATGTTAACATGACAGGTTCCACTGCGCACAGCCGTGCTCAGTCATTGTCCCTCTAACAATACCACAAACTTCCCCAGCACCGCACCGTGTGGGTGTTGTACTCACAGAAGTACATGGGATGTTTCGATATTACAGTTGTTTAGCTACCTATTTTCTAATTAAAGTGAAAGTGTTCGAGTTGCGTGGATGGAAGATTTATCTACTTCCGTTGATTTTTGGGAGGTGTTATCAAGTGGGTTGACTCGGGGGATGATTGCTTGATGATATGCTGTGTTTAAGTTTGAACTTCTTAAGAAAATATTGGCCTACTACTGTGAAGTAAACGTTAGGGAAAATTTTTAAGAAATGAACGGATTTAAAAATACTTTTGCATACTTGACAACCTTTCAAATCATTCGGCTTCACTCGGTGTTGAGCGATACCAAGCATGAATAAATTAAGTAAGTAAATGTGTCTCAAAAAATCAAACTTGCGTTTTTCTATCCCAAACTGAAATGTCATTTAGATACCAGAAATGAATCAGTCAGACTCAGAATTCTCCATTTGTAGATTGTTAACTTTTTTGAGCATGAATGTTATCCAGAGTCCTTCGCTTACGGTCAAACTTGCCGAAGGAAATTTTAAAATAATGTTCAGGATTTTCATTACCTTATGTTTTCGTCTAACAACAAGAGAACAGAATATGCATTTATATATATTCAAACATATTGTACATTCCTGTAGATTAAAACAAGCAGAGAAAGACCCGTGCTATGGCATGGCATTGGTATTTCAAATTCAAACAAACTTATCCTTCAACTATGAAATCTTATTTAAAAAATGCTTTCATCACTAATCGATATGATTTGTCATCAAGCGTAATTGATGACATCGTAAAACAATAATGAGCTGAAGTCGTAAGTAAACGATTGATTGACGAGTTTGCAAAAGAATACCAACGGTTACCTTGGAGGAAAAAGTTCTACTGATGAAAACACTGATGACTTTGCATTGCAGCCGAGCAAATCAACAAAAGATTTATTTACTGATCAATATCAAGCTGCCATACAGACCCAACGAACACGTTGTGCAGCATCAACAGAAGACGTGAAAACCAAAATTCGTACCTTCGGAACTTGGTCATAATTATTCTCCGACATCCCATGGACCAGCTGAGTATTTGTAGTAACTTAGAGGAACAGACTCGTACTTTGAAGAATAAGAAAAAGTAGAGTACATACGACCTTTACCCATAGCTCTTGCAGTAAATAGAATAGAGGACTGGGTGAGTTGTTTTATAACTTGTGAATGTTCAAGTAGTAGCTCATGATGTCTCTTAGGAACTGACAAATTTGATTAAGTTGTAGTTGATCAGATTGGTAATACACGTTCTTTTTCTTTATCAGGTATAGTAGATACAGGGATACTAGGTTGAATTGAGTTAGAATATTTGAATTTTGAAAAAATAAGTGTATACAGAATACAGAATGCGTTTGAGGCTCTGCTAAATACGAATATTGTTTTTGAATGTTTAACCTTTAATTTCTTCCCACGCGTCGTAGGTATGCTACAGAGATTATGAATATATTTCTGTGATTTCCCTTATCAGTAATTTTATAATCCTATTCGAACATTCGTTTCCATATTGAACAGTCCCAACTTCTTGTACCGTATCTTACCTGTAACTATGCTTACACTACCCATCATTATAGCATTGGCATAATTAAGTAAGAGGTTACAGTGGTACATTTCTGTATTCGCTCTTTCACTATTGAAGAGCTGTAGAAAACTATTTCAATAATTGTCGAGTTTCGATTCAGTTTTATAGCGGTCTAACTTCCGATAGGTGAGTCCGTCACCTTTTTTCAAGAATAATATCTCTTGAAAATAAAGATAATTTTTCAAGAATAATATCTTTTTTCAAGAATAATATCTTTGAGCTTGTTATTGCGATGGCATTCGCCCTACTTGTCACGTCTGTTCAAGATTAAATTCGGACTACAAAGTTATTTATCATAAATAAAAATGCTGGTAACTGAATGGCACCCGATAAAAGTATTTCTCACCGAGACACACTACACAGCGACCTTACAGAGCACACTGTGCAGGGATCTTATAAAACAGAATATATAGCAATGGACAATAATATATAATCTAGCGACAGACTTTATAGCGACCTTACTATAAACAGACTATGTAGCTATCTCATAAAACAGACTATAATGTATAATGAACCGACAGACTACATGGCGACCTCAGAAAACTGACTAAATACAGCAAGCCCTTAAAGACAACGACTACTTTATATTGCGACAGACTAAAATACATAATATAGCGACAGGCTTATATGGCAATACACTATGTAGAGACAAACACTGTCATGACCTCACTTAACATGAAGTTTGAAATACTGAACTTGTGCACAAATGACGCACGTGTTTAGGTTCAAAATACAACTCTAGAGTTTTACTGGTACGAGAATATTTAATTTTCTTCTCACATCGGAAGATAACATTTCAGTACCAAGACTGGTTAACTAATTTGCGCTGAGCCCGGCATTTTCACTCAAAGTTTTCTCCCAAAAGCCCTCAGTTCGGCTACGAGAATGAGTTCTTAACGAAACAGGAATCGCTTTCACACCGTAAGTTACTGACTAAAAACTTTGAACTCATCAAAGATATCCAACGTTAAGAGCACAGGAAAACCTGGGACTATTCCATCGATCCTTATGCTCGGGAACTAAAATAAGAATTTCACATAAGAGTAGAGTGTAACCTACCTGTAAATTTTCTATGATGGAAAGCATCTTTCGTTTCATTAATGAATTTCCGAAGATGCTTGTTTATATAAAGTCGTATCTAAAGCGTCTTGTATATAATGGGTCAATAGTCTAAGGAGCTTATTATCTAAAGGGTCTCTCATCTGAAAAGTTTATTATCTCAAAAAGATATTGTCCCATTATGCGACGCGCGATGTTTAACACCTCTTCAATTTGGAAGACGTATGAAAGTCAAGACTAAATAAAAAATGAATTGATCAGATAAAAATAGATGATAAATTTCCAAAGCAAATCTTCAATCAGGCTTTTGTTGCGAAGTCTTCATACTCTGTAGAAAAACGCATGTAAGTAGTTTGGGAATGCATTTGCTACACAATAGCTGATAAAAATTTAATGAAAACTCAAGAAGGAGAGCTGTACATTCGTACGTCTCATTTTCCTGAACTCCAAAAAAATAACACAAATGCTCTCGCAAAAATGTCCTTTCTTTTTCCAAGTTTTGTCCGGACGGCCGCCAGAAAATACTCGGAGCTTCTCCACCCGAACTAGGAGCTTTTGTGAGCACCAACTGATCTTCAGAGAACATTTTTGTGCCTTTGTGGCCGCAGTTTTTGGGGCCGTAAGGAGCCTTCCAGGACCGGCCAAAGCCGTGCGCACAAACTAAAAGAAATTTGTTTTATTTTGAACGTTTTTGGGGATTTGCTACAGTCCAAAACGAGATCTGCACCACACGCTTGAGCCAAAAAACTTGAAATAATGAGACCTCCAGTGAAATGATTTCATATTGGTGTCAATATGAACTCCTAGAAGTTAGACAAAAGTGGAGAAGCATTTTCCACAGTAAAAATTTGACTCATAATGTGTTAAACTGTATGCATGAGAAGAAGAGTTAGTTCAAATTCCAATAAAATTTGTGGAAAAGAGAATTACAAATTTTGTACCCTGGGTTACGTGCAATAGAGTGCAAAATTACATGGAGCGTTTAAATAGTAAAGCTTGGTAAAGCTAATGCACGCTGTGTAGCACAATATGCCAACGTGAACATAATATCGTGTAAAATAAATTTGAATACATACATTAATATGAGTGGATTCAAGCCCATCAATGAACAATACATCAACAAAAATTTTCATATGATACATATTTTCTCCTTCAAGAGAAAAACTGTACAATATTAAAAAAATTTAATCCACTAAAAAAATCGGGTCGGTTAAAGGTTGAGTCCCCCTTGGAATTTGTGTGGTACCAGACACCAGTGCGCTCGGTGGAGCATTTCCGTGCCAGGTTAGAGTTCAATTCTTCCATAAGGTAATTTTTCCGCGTGTAAACTTATTCGGAGGCGCAGGTGCGATAACAAATGCAAGACCAAAAGCGAAAGAACTAAGCAATTTTGGCTTCCGTGTAATCCTTCCAAGACGACACTGTCTCTTACTTCTGCCAGAAGAAGACAGGCTGCGTTTGGGACTGTGCAAATTTTGTATGTGATGACAACAAATAATATCGTAGCATCTGAATATCTCATGAAGTGCTTGTGACATGGAAAATGTCAGCACTGAATTTATACGTTAAAAAACATTTCAGGACATAGTTCAGATTGAGTCACCTTAGAGAGGTTATGATTATAGTTGATCGTGACGCGTTTCACATTTCCCTATTAATTATGATCACGACTTTTTCCTTGGGATTTGAAGATACAACACGGTCGTCACCGTCACTCAAATAAAATCTATTGATTTTTCAAAGCAGTTCGGACAGCAATTACATATTCGAGTATACGTGTTTGTGATGTGGCTGCATAAAACGCCACCTTATGAGAAAATGATCCACTAAAACTCCTACATTCTTATGAACTATTTACTATTGGTAAATTCAATGATGATAGCCGCGATAACTTCTTGAGGAATACTGCAATATCATCTCACCTACAACGCCGTCACAAAATTTTTGTCCTGTTTGGAATCTAAAATGAAAAGCTGGTATCAACCTCCGTAGAGTTTGTTTTTTCGTTTTTTCTATGAATGAAAAAAATTTTTTTTTCATTCGTTCACCCACGTAATTTTACGTATTCATTAAACTATGATACAGTAACTCTGCAAAAACGGACATTTATCTGAGAGGAGTTTCTATTCGTGTATCGTTCACATTTTTCCAACAAATCTTTCTCCATTGTGACCATCAAGATGCTTCCCAAAACACCTGCTGAATGCCCTCGTTAACAGTGCTTTTCATGGACAATTAAAACCTCAACGAAAGAACGCGCTGATTGTGCAACTAACAATCGGTCGCCATAATCACTGGTACGCAAAAAATTACAAATTCCGTGCTTCATACATAAATTAATGGCAACACCTGACGTACGCGGCAATTGACAGTTTCCTCATCCTTCCGAGTGTAACTTTTTTACCATAGAACTTCTAAATATTTGGGCCGCTAATTCGTCACAATTTGAAACCCTATTTCAACTCAGAGTGACGAAGCTTCGAGTGTGAAGAAATTGAAACAGATAATTTACTCAGAATTTTCAATCTTGATTTGTTAGAAACTTGTTATAAATTATAATGAATGTAAATGCATGTATTTTTTAAAATCAGTTCACCGGGTAAGGCAGGAATCCTTGGTAAATGGGTAACGTTAACTCACAAAATATCTTCTTTTAAAATTATGTAACTGCAATAAAATAATTTCATAAATAGCACCCGTAGAAAACAGGGAAATCGCCATGAGCGCGAGCGACAGGCTCCTCTGTGCGTCGTGCGGTTCTCTATTTTCGACAAAAAATGTGTCAAAACATTCGAATTTCAGTGATTTTCGACAAATCACTAAAATTCAAATTGATAAAAGCACGTCAGGCTTTACCCATACATCTGACCTTTATGATACAGATCGCTCGGTTTAAAATTGCACCTGGCATCGCGGGTGGTCACAGCAATAAGGCCTGTGACGGGACAGATAGGTGCAGCAATTCAAGGGCAGGCAGAGTGTCTCTGAGGCCGCCGTCGGCTCCACAGAACCGCATGGTGCAGAGGCAGCGTGAAGCAGCCCACGTGGTCTCCATTTGTGGCACACCAGAGCAGGAGTTTTCTGGGATTGGCAACCAGGACGGGATGCAGCAATACGGTAATATTAAAATTAAATTTTTAAGCTCTCTCTCTCTCGTAGGGTCAAGCGTCGAGTATGTATGGGCATAAGACCTCTAAGTTTCGTACAGCCTCGTGGCATTATTTTGTTTTAGAGCTGGGGTGCAACTCAGCGGTCTGGAACCCTTGTACGAACCTCGCCCCCTGCAGCATAGACATGGTGGTCACTTCGCCCAAAGGGTTTTGTTTCCTTATTCTCATGACCAGTGTTTAGAAACAAATGCGATTCTGAATCTCTATTAGTTTACATCAAATAGCATTTTTCTGCTCAACTGGCTTCAAAAAGCAGTTATTAATTTTATTTCAGTGCTTATATTTATTCATATTCATCAAATTACTTTCATTGATATTCACTGATGATCAAAGTCAGGCTCACTGATGAACAACTTCACTGATGATGACTGATGATCACCAGTGATAATCAAATGATCATTGATTATCACTGGTGATCAAATTCACTGATAATTACTCATGATCTGTGATGATCAAATTCACGATGATCACTGACAATCCTTGGTAATCAAACTCCCTAATAATCACTAATAATCCCTGATGATCAAATTCTCTGATAATCACTGATGATCAAATTGACTGACGATCAAATTCACTGGAGCTCACTGAGGATCCGTGATGATCACTGACAATCAAAGTCACAGATGATCACGTGGGCACCGCTGTCTAGTTCAGTAGCAGCTCGGCCGCTTGAAGCAACGCACTGGAAACGTGTCACACACTCGTGTGACCTCCGACACGTGGCACAACAGAACACTTCCTTCCTTTCCTTCTTTAGATCATAATAAAGGCCACCGTCACTTCGGCTGGACATTAATTCTTGTTGTTTTGTTCACAACTAGGATGAATATGGGCACAAGTGTACAAAATATGAGCGCCTGTTTGCAAAAAATTTCTTCCGTCCACCAAATAAAGTAGTCTATTTGGGTTAAATTTGGTGCCTTTATCGACGAGTGAATTTAAAACTAAATCATTAATGTACGTATACAGCTATTTCTAAGAGTTGCTATCATGTTCTGCGACTGACAGCGATTCTCGAGTTAACTTAGGTCAATCAATCCAAGCTTCTCAGCTCCAATGTTGCGAGATACTGTTTCCTGAAATGTTAATGGATTTTTGCCATGATTACTTATGAAAAGCTTTCGTCTTTTTTTCACAATAAACTATGAGGAGAAAAGTTAACATACGTGGAAACTGTGTAGTAATCGCTCGCCAAAGGAGTTTCAATTGCTCTTTTCAAAGTAAGCGATTGGTCTCCAAATAGCAAAATCGGTATTAATCAAGTGCTTAGTTTTGGGGAAACCTCGGTACTATTTTACAAATAATTTTATAAAGCTCAAGATTAGCGGTCGAGTACAATGGAATTGAAAAATATTTTTACTATTAATACACTAAGCTATAGCTAGATTTTCACCTTCACCGTCGGACCTACTAACTAAAAGATTGCAAGAGTTCTTAACGAGCTTTCAAACCATCATTACCATCAAAATTTTGATGAGCGTAATTTTTTCGAGTCCTTCTCTGATCAATAATTCGTACATTTTTCGTAAGCCTAAACTTTCATGCTTTAGTGTGCCTATAGAGGCACCGTTTGACCGCAATTAGATGGAGACGGAGTCATCTTTTGTAGGGAACTCCGGTCTTCCTGTAGAGCATCCTATTGTTCCCAGCCTGGGAACCTGCCAAAACCAAGGCAAAAAAACGCTGTGTTTAATAAACCGCGTTTACTGGCGGAGACCACCGGAGAATAAGGCTTGCTGGCTTCGCTTGGGAATAGAAGAATTTTTTATAGCACCAATGACTAGTTTTCCTTGGATTATAAATGAATAAATTATGAATGACGAAGTGGTTAAAAGACTAGACTTAGAAGTTTTTATCGGTTTCTAAGAACAAAGTTGTCTTAACCAATGTCCATATCTTTGATAATATTCTTGGATTGAACAAGGTATTTGAGTAAGGGTTTTTGAAGATTACCCTTATTCACACTACTGCTGCTTCTGTTTTCTGAACAATGTTAAAAAACAATAAAAGTTTGCATTTATCGGTTTATTCCTTCGGTAGCGGTTTGAAGTGATACGCAACTGTACCTACAGCAAATTCTCTCACGCTTGCTTTAAAACAACACACGTTAACCAACACCATTTATGTCAGTAGTTCGATCTGACAAGCAGCGCATATCTCCAAAAATAAAATAAAAACTACATTCTATTGCGACATTGTGGCGCTCTCGTACTCACTAAAAATTCTCAACAGCACGATGTATAGTCCACTTCCGGCCAAAATTCGTCTCGAGATGCTCCTCCTGCGTTGCTATTAGCATCACAAAAAGTGTGGTCCAGTGTCTCCTGACCCACTTGAACTTTGCCGACGCTAATCCGCGGCAGCGGAACGGGCGAGGCTGAGGAAGGAAGTGTTCCGGGATACGTCTGGCCGACTTAGCGACGTGATGCCTTTCTGCTCTACCCGAGTGTCAAGTTGCTCCCAAGTTCACACTCTCCTCTTACTTGAGGATCCTTTTGATGCTATTTTCGCGGCAGAAGTTTAAGAACAGACGTCAAAAATTCTGGAGGAGTTTCAAGGCTCGAGTTGTTTGATAATTTTGTAATCCTTAGTGCGAGACTTTTACGTAAAGATCTTAAATACTGGCCATCTACATAGGTCCCAACCAGCTTGTTTAGAAGTGCAGGATAATCGGAACAAAGGTTCGGTTTCCTGAAAGTTCAGTTCTGTAGCACTTGGTACCAGGTCTTGCATACTGATATCTGAAACGAGCAATTCTGTACCTGAACATATCATTACTTACATTGTCCGAGAAAGTATGATTAATAATTATAATCTTTAACTAATTTTCTGAGGTAGTTCGTTCATCAAAAATGAGCCTAAATTTCGAAAAAATTTCAATATTTTCCCCTGGTAAGAAGCTAGTTCCGAGTGTCCCACCATTCTGGAGAGACCCGTGGTACAAAACGGTGGAGTTTCCACCACTGAGAGAAGAGATTTTCCAAGTTTGCTATTTGACTTTCACTTACATTATCTCTAATTTTCTCCTCCTACTGTTAAATCTCTAAAATAAAATTTCATATCTCTATGATTCGTCTTGTAACTTCGATTAAAAGCATTAACTTTACCTCCCGACTGGATGGCACCGATCTGTGGCTGAATTGTTCAACTTTTCAAAAAGTTGTTTTTTCTCGGCGACGACAAAATACAATAAATACAATAAAATACAACATTCAAGGTCATGTCTCGATTGAATTCATTCGCCGGACCCCCGAGCACAATTTGCACAGCTCAGTGGAGTCCACCCCAGAGTAACGAGTCATCGGCTTCAGGTGTAGATTTACCCTAAAAAAATTCTCAGCTAACGCACGCTTAGCGTATTCACTACAGCTAACTCTTCCCTGTATAGCGTTTCTGCTGCAATTTCGATAAATTTATACAGGAGTTGATAAAAGTACTTAGACAGGGAAAATTATAAAAAATTATAGATACTCAGGTAAAAATATTAGACTGGAAAAACTTTGCCAAATGCAACGTCCTTCAAACCCATCCATTGGATCACCCCAGTGACGTCACACAAACCGGAATCATGCTCGCCTGCGAAGGATATCAGTCGCTCTCATCACAGTCCGTCGTGGCACGCATGCGTGAAAACTTCACGCCATTCAGGACTTCCTACTTATTTCGTCCAAATTAAATGCCTTTGTAGGATTTTGTTCAAGTCACACATTTCCACAGACTCTAACAGAAAAGAGTTCGTGACTGAAATTGCATTTGCTTTATTTTATTTGTTGGGAGTCCCAGCTCCATATCAGTTATTTGGAATACAGTAAATATACAGTCAAATGCAAAGTATATGAACACTAGAAAGTGAATTCACTGGTACTCATCTAGCCTAAAACTCCTATTTACCTCAATATAATCCCATGACTTCTTTTTTCCAACGGCGGCAATACATCTACCCTCCGTTATTGCTTATACCAACCCGAAGCAATACTTCTGCCTTCTGTTGATGCTGATATCAACCCACGACGTTGCATCTACCTTCCATTCTCGCTTATACCAGCGCTCAACAAACCATCCACCCTCGGATTTTCTTAACATTTAATTATTATTTACACACATATTCTTTACTCCATCCTCCTTGCCCCAGGTCGTTTTACATCACAACATTTGTTTACATTTTTTCAGACTCTACATGTGTTCTGCTACTCCCCCTCCAAACTTTCCTACCTCAACATTTTTTTATTCTTATCATTCTCCCCCCGACATCCACGTCATATCAATTCTAGCCACATCATTTTCCTCCCAGACCATTCGCACACAAACTCAAACCATTTTTCTCCCTTGTGATTCCCCGGCAGACGTCCATTCTAGCTCCATTCGCCACTCTTGCACCCCGCATAACTCACTTGCAATTTTCTATTTTAACTTGAGGCTAATTACCATCCTCGAATTACCGTCGTAAGCAGCCATTCATCATCCGTTTCTCTTGTGTGGAAATTCTCATGAGCATCTTTAATCCCTAAACCTTCTTCCATTTCGATCGATGAGACTCAAAATTCAGATTCTAACTTGTGTTTCATTTAACATGCAACACGAAATTTTTATGAGGTGTTTTATTAGCTGAAATCTTAATGGACTCAGGGTATTAGCGTTTTTAATAACATATTAATTAACTCGAAAATATTAGTCTGAAGAGGTGAGTTCGAATACGCAATGCACATTAAATCTTTCGTGATAAAATCTCGTAGCAACGAATGCAACCGAACCCTAGAGAACGACAACAGGTAAATCATGAAGTATCGTTACGTAAAATTTGTATCCAAACAAAGAGTATTTTTTTAAGTCAATATTGCTACCGGTATGAAGCTGCTCCTCTCAATTATTCCTCGATCCGAAAGCTTCAATTTCTTGTAATAAAATTTTGCTTCAAATAAAGTTGACCGAACACGAAGTGAAAAACGAACAGCGTATCATATGACTGATGATAAGAATACAGAGTAGCTGGTAAGAATGAAGTTGTTCGGGACTGGGAGAGATTTCCTAACACGAATGTAGCCATTTACGCAGGCGTTCTTTCTGCAAGGCAATAAAGTCCTATCCACCGCAGAGTCATCACAAGATTAGAGCGGAACTAAGTTCTTGACGACCTCGCCCTCATTACTCTCAGCCGCTGTTCCTCCCTTGATTACTTCCGCTCTCCGCTTGGAATATTTTTTTCTGTCCTTTGTTGGCAAGTGAACCTGGATCTGCCCTAATTCCCTACAACCAGATTCTACCCCAATAGCTCGTTAAACCCTGATATGAAGTCTTACACCAATACCTGAGGATCCCATGCATCCATATTCTACCCTGATAACGTGTTATGCCCTAAGATCAAGTGTTATCCTAACACCTGGTGATACCCTACCACAAAATTCTAACCTAGTAGCGTGTGATATCCTTTACCATGAAATATCCTAGCTCTATATGGTGATATACGCCCAGATAATACCCTGATACCAGAAGATATCCTGAAATCAAGTAATGCCCGAATACGTTGCTTCACGATTAACATTCCCTCAAGTATTTTCTTCCTTTCATAATTCTGACTCCCACCAACTGGTTCACAAAGTTCGAAGCCTTGTGTCCTATCAAGTAATACACATAAGTACGTAGCTGAAGATGGAAAATTTACTCCTTAAAACTCGCTATTTTGATCTAATTCTTCAACTATTCAAATGCATGTAGCCTGATGTTCGTATCCAATGATTACGTATAAAGGCTCTAATATTAAATTAAAACAGACTGTTTTATTTCAAACCAGTTATTCATCAAATTTGTCTTGTCTTATAGTTTTTGTTCGCATCCTAATACATATATTCAACAGCAATGGTGCAAATGAGTAGAGATTCTATAAAAATTATAAAATTAACTACTCATTATAAAGTTATCTATAGTTATTAACCCCCTTTTCCTTACACATTCTATGGATAATTAATCTTTAATCAATGATTCTTCAATAAATGTGTTTGAAGTAATGAATTTTTTAATTGTTGACTTTGCATTGCACTGAGGTAGGTAAAACAAACTGAACATGAAAAGCGCAGGTGCCATGCTCATCTACCACGCCCTGACGTCCTTAACAGCATCTTCCGTCGTTTGAAATAGGACGGTAGGTAGCCGATGAATGTATACAAAGAAATCGAAGAAGACACTCCAAGAGCTACCGAGAGCCAATCCTGTTTGGATGAAAGAAAATCCGTAAAAGTGCCTCTCAAAAGAAGAATAAATTGATGGTCAAAAATCATTCCAGATGATCATGAGAAAACCAAGAGCCGAACCTTGAGGTACTCCGGTTGAACGTATCGGTGATTGCCAAACACCACAAGCTCAGTTCGACAGTTGAAAAAGTGCGTAATTACGTAAAACATTTTCTTGTGAATTCTACGCTTAAGTCTTTTATTTCGTCTCAGTCCCAGAAAATTACTTTTAGCAACAAGTTCTTAATCAGTATCGACTCGAAAAACAACACCAATGAAGACGGCGGACGTGAACGCGCTTGCGGCTCGGTCAGGTAGGTACGAAGGTCTGGAAGTTGGTAATGCATTTAGCAACGGTCGGTGGGAGTTCGATCCCTGAGATGAAGCTTTCTTGCCTGCCATTTATCATTTCTGGTCGTGAAGCATCATGCTCTGTATTGTAAGAAATGACAACGCATGCTGTTCTTATTGATTCCCTTTGTGATAAAAATGACACGCGTTAACATCTCTAAGACGTTTCGCTTGTGAGAGCTCAAGTATAGCTAAGCTATTAAATGTTGATGTTGAACGGATCTAAAGTTACAATGGTTACCACCGTGTCTCTGAAAGGACCCGTAATCTGCAACGCTGCATTTAAACGGAGCTAAAACATAAGTTAACTTGAATTTTGCAAGAGATATTAGCAGCTGAATAGAATTATATGTGTGACTTGTGAAATGAAGGGTATAGGTAATGACATAGTGAAATATTTTCTTTAGAATACTTCCATGTAGTAGTACTAATGCAGAAGAACAGTACTGACTCTACGGGAAAATTTTCTTTTGAACTTAAGGAACAACTTTGATCTGTTTGTTACTAAAAGTAGCTTACCTTTATCAAACTCGAACGCTGCAACTGTGTTTTGTGCTCAGAACTTGAAGCAACCTATGAATGGTTTGCAATTCGTTTTTTTTAAGATCAAGCTCAATTTTAAAAGATAACTAATTTCTACTGCTAGCGGGACACCATTTCTCCACCATAAGGTACATGAAAAAAATCAACGATGTATTATAGACATCGTTCCCAATCAGGAATTAATTTTCGATTCTCGGTCCAGTCCTGTTCCACAATCCAGTTTACCTTTTTACACTTCCGGTCGGCGTGGACCACAAGCCTCAAAAGAAGACTGGGCGGCCGTTGGATCCCGTGTCTGGAAAAGCAACCATCTTCTTAGCTGGAAAAAAGCACCTCTGGAAACATGAGTCCATGGGGGCCCAAAGCCTGCAGCCGATCCCAATAAAATAAGAAAACGAATGTCAAGAACCGTCGTGAGAATAAAATCTAGGTAGTACGAAGCCTGTTACAACGCAGTATCAGCTAGTTGTAAATTAATCACGCGACTTGATGAGACGGAAATTTAGCAATCGATGCCCTCGTGATACCACCTTGAAATGAGAGTGGTCCAACTGCAAGGGAAAAGTTGTTCGATGGTTTGTATTCATATCTAAATCTAAATATCTGTTGCTACTTTAAAAGATATCAGTATATTTCTGTCCATGAATTGAAGCTGAGTGTAGTACAGATGACTAAGAAGTTCTTTCTGAATACAACTGAGAATGACAAAGATAGACCGTGGCATCAGTGCGATATCATGTCGCGTTAACTGACTGAAATTAACCATCAATTAAATTTCTAGTTTTAAATTCCGAGTAAATAACATACCTCTTTAAGCAGCGGTGTGCAGATTGTAAAAGAGAATGCTGCTGCAGTTATGAAAAACTGTTCAATCCAGGTACGGCATGATCATGAGCTATTCCAGTTGGAGATCAAAATTATCGCCAAAAAAAATTACAATTGCGAAAAGAAGAAATGAAAACCTAAATTTGAAAACAACACGAATTTAAATGTACGCAAACTTAATGGAGAAATATCTATAGAATGACAAGAACTATCTAGCTGATAACAATGTGTTCGCAGGCTCCTTAATCCTGTCCATCCTCATGCACTAAAAATCAAATATAGACCTACAATGAGAAACAATAAATGAGTAAATTTATTATGTAGAACCACTAGGGCAAAAAGCCAAACCTGAGCTGGCTTACCACAGCATCGGCCTCGCCCCTGATGCACGTGAGGCACAGTCCGCAATTGCGGTTCCGGAACCCCCATGTCAGTGGTCCTACTTTCTTCATCTTCCTTTTTTTGCTCCTAGCCGTGGCCCGTGTTCAGGTAAATCCGATGAAGTTTGCTCTGGAAAAAAAGGCCGTGGTTTCACTAATTAGTCTCTTGAGGTTTGTCTCATGAACTCCAGCTCAGCTCACAATTGCTGAGGATTAGGAGTGGGTTTGTGGACTAAGCATGCGGTCGGCAGTCGTGCGTAGAGCAACGGAAGCATCGGTTTTCACTCCAGTTGTGATTAGGTTTTTGTGATACGCTATTCTTCTTTTGTTGTTGAAATCCGTGAGGAACTGTTCTGAGTGAGATAGAAAAGAAAAAGAACGAATCAGATGCAATAACTCTGGTTCAAGAAATGCTAAATTTTATCGATATAATTGCTTTTTTCATGCAGAAACAGAAACGAGACGTTGGAATTATTTTTAGCAACTCCCTGAAGTACTTAAGGGGACCGCTCCGCTTATTTGCAATGTAGTTTA